>JABGLX010000226.1:0-36310 GCA_014281875.1 Nibea albiflora | reverse complement strand
ATACACAGAAAGACAGTCACACAGAGACATAAACATAGACGGAAACAGACACCCAGACATACAGTCACACAGAGACCTAAACACACACCCAAACATGACGGAGACAGACACCCAGACAGACAGAGACAGCCAGATAGGCAAACAGAGATACAGAAAGACACCTGGAAAAGACAGACAGATAAACATCCAGAAATACAGACAACACAGGAAGACAGACCCATAGACAGACACCCACCCAGACCCAGACATAGACAGAGACACAAACAGACACCCAGACATAGACACAGACAGTCAGACAGATAGACGAAGAGACAGGGATATAGAAAGACACCTGAAAAAACATAGACAGATAGACAAACACCAAGACAGACAGACAGATAGATAGACACCCAAATAGAGAGATACCCACACAGACGACAGACACCCAAATAGAGACACCCAGACAGACAGTCACACAGAGACATAAACACACAATCAAACATACACAGCGACAGACAGCCAGACAGAAAGACACACCAGACAGACAGAGATAGAGAAAGACTTCCAGCAGAAGCTACAGACAGAGACACAGGCAGACAGACAGACAGACAGAGACAGAGACACAGACACACACCCAGAAAGACAAAGATACAGAAACACTCCCAGGAAAGACACAGACAGGTAGACACCAAGACAGACAGATCCTCACCTAGATAAACAGACAAATAGACAGCCAGGTTGACAGAGATACAGGAAGACACCCGAAAAAGACACAGATACGCAGACAGACACCAAGTCAGACAGACTCAAACACACACACACCCAGACAGAGAGAGACAGGCAGACACCCAGAGAGACAGGCTGAGACACAGAAAGGTAGACAAAGACATATGGACAGACATAAAGACAGACAGACCGGGACACAGATAGACAGAGACAAACAGACACCAAGACAAACAAACATACAGAGAGACACACACTGACACAAACAGGCAGCCACGTACACAGACAGGCAGACAGCTAGACAGACACCCAGACACAGTTCACCACTTGACATTCGAGAGCCTGAGGAGTTGTTCCCCCTCCGTCCATTTTAAAGGACTTGCTCTCTTACTTCCTCCACTTCACCACCCTTTGGCTGCTGAGACGTCTCTGATTTGTTGAGTATGTCATGTGTCTTATAATGTTATATGCATTCATACTTGATTTGTGATGAAACACACAAAAGAGAAAAAGAGATATGTTTCCATGTCTCTTTTAGGTTGACCACCCTATATATGAGAGCCGAAGGAGCTGTCCCCTTTTGAGGACCTGCTTTGTCTCCTCCATCATTGACTGGGCCACTTCTGGGTTCCTGATGGGTTTCATGTGGTGAGAGGAATGCAATATGTGTATGTTTAAAGGTTTATATGAAGACGCATACTATATGTGATAAAATGACAATTGTTAATTCATAAATGTCTCTTTATATTCTGTGCTACCATCATCTCCTGTCAAACAGGTTTTGCTGACCTGCAGAGACAGAGAGAGAGAGAGAGAGAGAGAGAGAGTCATCTTGACTTTGTGAGTTTAGTTGCTTTGTGGCAACTTGTTTTGTCTCAGATTGAAACAAAAAGTTTGATTATGATTATTTAGTGGTCGAAGATTTTCATCTTTTAAAGTCAATTGACAGCTGTGCAGGTAGGCCTTAGGGCTCTTTTGAGACTTAAGTCATCCTTCATGACAGATAAATTTAACATAGACAGAGACCCAGCCATACAGACAGAGACCCAAACACAGAGAAACAGGCCGACACCAAGACAGACAGACAGTCAGACAGCCAGATTCGCAGTTCTGGTTTGCATTCCTGTTTGATGGAAAACGTTACACTTTCACTAGAATGTGTCAAGGCTTCACCTCCTCTCCGTCTCTCTACAATGCAGCCTTGTCCAGAAGCTTATCGACATTGTCTCTTTCTGAAGGCTCTGCTCTCTTACAGTATGTTGATGACCTACATATTGCTTCTCCCACTAAGGAGCAGTGTGAGACGGACACTGCAACATCTGTGTCGGGAAGGACACAAAGCTAGCCTGAGTAAGCTACAGTTCGTACAGCAGAAGGTCACCTTTTTGGGTCACGTGCTAACCCCAAACGGCAAGTCTCTCTCTCCGGAACGCATATCTGCTATCGTGAACACACTTAAGCCACTCACAAAGAAACAAGCTATGTCTTTTTTGGCCATGTGTTCATATTGCAGACATTTCATTCCTAACTTCTCTGTGCTTGAACGTCCTTAAGAGATGCCACCAATGCTTAGGGGCCCTCACAGCCTCCTCCAAATTCACCTGGACACCAGAGGCTGAGACAATCTTTTGTCAACTTGAAGAAAGCTCTACAGTCCGCTCCAACTTTAGGGGTTCCAAACCCTGATAAACCATTCGTCCAGCATGTGGACGAAAAGGAGGGATGTATGACAAGTGTTCTGTGACAAAAACATGGATCACAGTTAAAGCCTGTTGCTTTTTTTCATGCACGCTTGATCCGGTTGCTAAGGCTTTACCTCATTGTTGAGAGCTGGTAGCAGCAAGCAGAACGAGCCGTCTGGCCTCACGTGATTTTGTGGGCTTTTCAGAATCAACATTACTTGTTCCACATGCAGTCTCGGCTCTCTTATCAAACAGAAGACATCTCATCTTTCAGCAGCAAGATGGCTCAGGTACCACTTCTTGACCTGCCACATGTCACAATCAAAAGATGTACTGTCTTAAATCCAGCTACTCTTTTGCCTCTCCCAACCGATGGAGAGCCACATAGCTGTGAAGCTGAAGTTCAACAGATTGTCACCACGACCTGGTCTGCTTCAAGAGACCCAGACACAGGACAATGCCAGACTGGTTATGCTGTGTTGATGATCATGTGCGTTGTACAATCTTCTCCTCTGCCTTCCTCATTACTCAGCACAGGCAGCAGAGCTGGTGGCCTTGACAGAAGCCATGCCAAATTGGCAGAAGGTAAAACAGTGACCATCTACGCCGACTCAAGTATGCTTTTGGTGTCGTTCACGATTTTGGAGCCCTGTGGAAACACAGAAAATTTCTAAAATCTTGATGGCAAACCAATTTTGGATCATGATAGATATCTGCTTTGGTAGAGGCTATTTTGCTTCCAAAACAGATCTCTGTCTGTAAATGTGGCAGCACATACATCATCTGAGGATGTGATTTCCAGAGGAAATGCTTCGAGCAGATTCAGCTGCCAAAGTAGCGGTTCGAACGTCCCATTAATGTCAAACATGAAACCACCCGCCCTATGTGTCACATTCTGTTGCTTCTCTTTCTGATCTCAGCAGTTTTGTTACACCAGCAGAGAAGAAGCTGTGGATTCAGAACAACTGCTATCAGAAGGGAGGGTGTGTGGTATGGACCAGATGACAAACCGTGTCTGCCAAAGAAATTGTATCCATGCTTTGCAAAACTCTCACATGGTTGGATCATGTCTCAAAAACAGGTATGTGTGCAGTCATTCAGGCCGATTGGTACACAAAAAGGTTTCTCCACCTTTGCAGCAGATTTTTGCAGAAGTTGCCATGATCTGTGCCAGTGATTTGTTTTCCCCCTGCATTAAACCAAGATTCTGTGATTCCAGTTAATGCAGGAGCCGGCATCTGAGGCCTTAACCAGATGTCTCCTCACGGTTGCAGATAACCTGACCGCAGTAGGTAGGGGACTGGAGATGTCAAACCAAACAGCATGCCGACAGAGCATTATGAACATAGGCCGTGGTAAAGATCAAAGGTATTACAATTCTGCCGTCTGCTTACAGTTTTGTGATCAGGACCTTCTACTTCCTGATATTTCAACAGATAAGAGTCTTAGATCTAAATCAGAAAAGGTGACGCAGCCATTTGGTATTTGCAGAGGGGTAAATCAGACATGTGCGAACCGCTCAACCACCACTTCTGGTTTTAGTGCATCTGGGTCAGTTTTTAGGCAATTCCTCTTGTGCTAAAGTGGAGGCCTCCGAGGGGGTGCTCTCATTCTAGATCCGAGGTTTGCAGAAGGGTAAATTTGATCATACCAGGGTGGAACATAGTGGAGTAAAGGTAGAAAGGTCTACACCGGGTCTGGGTATGATGAAAGGATATGCTTGGTTTGTGGTAATCAATACTACACATTTTTGCCTCCCATGTATGCAAGGTACTGAGTAAAACCAAACAAGAGTATAAGGCGCAACGTTTTGTACTTAAAAAAAACCTTTGAAATATACTGAGATCAAACATGGCTATATATGGTTATAAAAGTTAACGCAGATCATGTAATATAAATGTTCCATTACATTTCCCCTCCTTTTGATTATAAAAAATCATACTATAAGCAAAGAATATATATAGAAAAAATTCAATTTCTCTACAACATCAAATGTGTCAATTCACGAGGATTCAAAACACATCATCATAATGAGAAACTGATCAACTTCATTTACAATCTGGTTTTTGTCATTTTATTCTTGCAAGAGGAACAGTTCTACAAATGCACAAGACAGTCTGCAGAAAATGTTCAGGGTGGGGCAGTCCCACGCTGATTCTTATACACTTCTAGGGAGTATTCGTTACTTATTATGATTTACTTATCTAACTGTTGTAGATACTGTAGCTACATGGAATGTGCTCATCGTTATCAAACCTCACTAACAAGCTGTGCTGGACCGTGTGAACCAAGGTCAAGTTTATACGTCAAACAACTACTGCTACAAACAACTTTCATAAATGAGAGAATGTTTCTAAGTGCAAGGTACTGAGTAAAACCAAACAAGAGTATAAGGCACAACGTTTTGTACTTAAAACCTTTTGAAATATTACTGAGATCAAACATGGCTATATATGGGTTATAAAAGATCACGCAATCATGTAATATAAATTTTCCATTACAACCCAGACACAGTTCACCACTTGACATGCAAGATCCTGAGGAGTTGTTCCCTCCTCCGTCCATTTTAAAGGACTTGCTCTCTTACTTCCTCCACGATTCATTTGGTTTCATGTGGTGAGAGGAATGCAATATGTGTATGTTTAAAGGTTTATTATTATTATTATTGTTGTTTTTTTTGTTTTCTAGTGATCCACATCTCATTGTGTATGCAATATTATTATTATTTTTCCATTATTTAAAAAACTGTATCAATACAATATAACAAACAGAAAAAAGCCTATCTGTGGTTGTGATCCTTTCCACTCTGCCCACTCAATGCTCATTGCCGAGACCCACTTTCTCCTTTTAATCGGTCTAGTCTTCTGAGCTGCTGGTCCACAAGGTGAACTGGTAAATGTTGATAACTACATATTCTGACTCTCACAGTTTTTTTAATCAGCACACTGTTATTCATGACAGATAAATTTAACATAGACAGACACTAAGCCATACAGACAGAGACCCAAAACACAGACAGAGAGAGAAACAGGCCGACACCAAGACAGACAGACACAAAGTCAGACAGACAGTCAGACACCCAAATAGAGAGCGAGCCAGACAGATAGACGGAGATGCTGACCGACAGACAGACAGACAGACAGACAGACAAGGAAACAGGGATATAGAAAGACACCTGAAAAAAACCATAGACAGAAAGACAAACACCAAGACAGACAGGTTGACAGATAGATAAGATAGGTACCCGAAATAGAGAGATACCCAGACAGACAGACAGACAGACACCCAAATAGAGACACCCAGACAGGCAGATAGACACCCAGACAGACAGAGACACAGACAGACAGAGACACAGGCAGACAGAGACACAGACAGACAAACACCAAGACAGACAGACAGACACCCAAATAGAGAGATACCCACACAGACAGACACCCAAATAGAGAGATAAACAGACAGACAGACAGACAGACACCCAAATAGAGACACCCAGACAGACAAACATACACCCAGACAGACAGAGACACAGACAAATACACAGAAAGACAGTCACGCAGAGACATAAACATAGACGGAAACAGACACCCAGACATACAGTCACACAGAGACCTAAACACACACCCAAACATTGACGGAGACAGACACCCAGACAGACAGAGACAGCCAGATAGGCAAACAGAGATACAGAAAGACACCTGGAAAAGACAGACAGATAAACATCCAGAAATACAGACAACACAGGAAGACAGACCCATAGACAGACACCCACCCAGACCCAGACATAGACAGAGACACAAACAGACACCCAGACATAGACACAGACAGTCAGACAGATAGACGAAGAGACAGGGATATAGAAAGACACCTGAAAAAAACATAGACAGATAGACAAACACCAAGACAGACAGACAGATAGATAGACACCCAAATAGAGAGATACCCACACAGACGACAGACACCAAATAGAGACACCCAGATCAGACAGTCACACAGAGACATAAACACACAATCAAACATACACAGCGACAGACAGCCAGACAGAAAGACACACCAGACAGACAGGAGATAGAGAAAGACTTCCAGCAGAAGCTACAGACAGAGACACAGGCAACGACAGACAGACAGACAGACAGAGACACAGACACATCCCAGAAGACAAAGATACAGAAACACTCCCAGGAAAGACACAGACAGGTAGACACCAAGACAGACAGATCCTCACCTAGATAAACAGACAAATAGACAGCGCAGGTTGACAGAGATACAGGAAGACACCCGAAAAAGACACAGATACGCAGACAGACACCAAGTCAGACAGACTCAAACACACACAACACCCAGACAGAGAGAGACCAGGCAGACACCCAGAGAGACAGGCTGAGACACAGAAAGGTAGACAAAGACATATGGACAGACATAAAGACAGACAGACCGGGACACAGATAGACAGAGACAAACAGACACCAAGACAAACAAACATACAGAGAGACACACACTGACACAAACAGGCAGCCACGTACACAGACAGGCAGACAGCTAGACAGACACCCAGACACAGTTCACCACCTTGACATTCGAGAGCCTGAGGAGTTGTTCCCCCCTCCGTCCATTTTTAAAGGACTTGCTCTCTTACTTCCTCCACTTCACCACCCTTTGGCTGCTGAGGACGTCTCTGATTTGTTGAGTATGTCATGTGTCTTATAATGTTATATGCATTCATACTTGATTTGTGATGAAACACACAAAAAGAGAAAAAGAGAGATATGTTTCCATGTCTCTTTTAGGTTGACCACCCTATATATGAGAGCCGAAGGAGCTGTCCCCTTTTGAGGACCTGCTTTGTCTCCTCCATCATTGACTGGGCCACTTCTGGGTTCCTGATGGGTTTCATGTGGTGAGAGGAATGCAATATGTGTATGTTTAAAGGTTTATATGAAGAACGCATACTATAATGTGATAAATGACAATTGTTATTCATAAATGTCTCTTATATTCTTGTGCTACCATCATCTCCTGTCAAACAGTTTTGCTGACTGCAGAGACAGAGGAGAGAGAGAGAGAGGAGAGAGAGAGAGTCATCTGACTTTGTGAGTTTAGTGCTTTGTGGCAACTTGTTTTGTCTCAGATTGAAACAAAAAGTTTGATTATGATTATTTAGTGGTCGAAGATTTTCATCTTTTAAAGTCAATTGACAGCTGTGCAGGTAGGCCCTTAGGGCTCTTTTTGAGACTTAAGTCATCCTTCATGACAGATAAATTTAACATAGACAGAGACCCCAGCCATACAGACAGAGACCCAAAACACAGAGAAACAGGCCGACAACCAAGACAGAAGACAGTCAGACAGCCAGATTCGCAGTTCTGGTTTGCATTCCTGTTTGATGGAAAACGTTACACTTTCACTAGAATGTGTCAAGGCTTCACCTCCTTCCGTCTCTCTACAATGCAGCCATTGTCCAGAAGCTTATCGACATTGTCTCTTTCTGAAGGCTCTGCTCTCTTACAGTATGTTGATGACCTACATATTGCTTCTCCCACTAAGGAGCAGTGTGAGACGGACACTGCAACATCTGTGTCGGGAAGGACACAAAGCTAGCCTGAGTAAGCTACAGTTCGTACAGGCAGAAGGTCACCTTTTGGGTCACGTGCTAACCCCAAACGGCAAGTCTCTCTCTCCGGAACGCATATCTGCTATCGTGAACACACTTAAGCCACTCACAAAGAAACAAGCTATGTCTTTTTTGGCCATGTGTTCATATTGCAGACATTTCATTCCTAACTTCTCTGTGCTTGAACGTCCTTTAAGAGATGCCACACATGCTAGGGGCCTCACAGCCTCCTCCAAATTCACCTGGACACCAGAGGCTGAGACATCTTTTGTCAACTTGAAGAAAGCTCTACAGTCCGCTCCAACTTTAGGGGTTCCAAACCCTGATAAACCATTCGTCCAGCATGTGGACGAAAGGAGGGATGTATGACAAGTGTTCTGTTACAAAAACATGGATCACAAGTTAAAGCCTGTTGCTTTTTTTTCATGCACTCTTGATCCTGTTGCTAAGGCTTTACCTCATTGTTTGAGAGCTGTAGCAGCAGCAGAACGAGCCGTTCTGGCCTCACGTGATTTTGTGGGCTTTTCAGAATCAACATTACTTGTTCCACATGCAGTCTCGGCTCTCTTATCAGAACAGAAGACATCTCATCTTTCAGCAGCAAGATGGCTCAGGTACCACTTCTTGACCTGCCACATGTCACAATCAAAAGATGTACTGTCTTAAATCCAGCTACTCTTTTGCCTCTCCCAACCGATGGAGAGCCACATAGCTGTGAAGCTGAAGTTCAACAGATATGTACACCACGACCTGGTCTGCTTCAAGAGACCCAGACACAGGACAATGCCAGACTGGTTATGCTGTTGTTGATGATCATGGCGTTGTACAATCTTCTCCTCTGCCTTCTCATTACTCAGCACAGGCAGCAGAGCTGGTGGCCTTGACAGAAGCATGCAAATTGGCAGAAGGTAAAACAGTGACCATCTACGCCGACTCAAGGTATGCTTTTGGTGTCGTTCACGATTTTGGAGCCCTGTGGAAACACAGAAAATTTCTAAAATCTGATGGCAAACCAATTTTGGATCATGATAAGATATCTGCTTTGTTAGAGGCTATTTGCTTCCAAACAGATCTCTGTCTGTAAATGTGCAGCACATACATCATCTGAGGATGTGATTTCCAGAGGAAATGCTCGAGCAGATTCAGCTGCCAAAGTAGCGGTTCGACGTCCCATTAATGTCAAACATGAAACCACCGCCCCCTATTGTCACATTCTGTTGCTTCTCTTTCTGATCTCAGCAGTTTTGTTACACCAGCAGAGAAGAAGCTGTGGATTCAGAACAACTGCTATCAGAAGGAGGGTGTGTGGTATGGACCAGATGACAAACCGTGTCTGCCAAAAGAAATTGTATCCATGCTTTGCAAAACTCTCACATGGTTTGGATCATGTCTCAAAAACAGGTATGTGTGCAGTCATTCAGGCCGATTGGTACACAAAAGGTTTCTCCACCTTTGCAGCAGATTTTTGCAGAAGTTGCATGATCTGTGCCATGATTTGTTTTCCCCCTGCATTAAACCAAGATTCTGTGATTCCAGTTAATGCAGAGCCGGCATCTGAGCCTTAACCAGATGTCTCCTCACGGTTGCAGATAACCTGACCGCAGTAGGTAGGGGGGACTGGAGATGTCAAACCAAACAGCATGCCGACAGAGCATTATGAACATAGGCCGTGGTAAAGATCAAAGGTATTACAATTCTGCCGTCTGCTTACAGTTTTGTGATCAGGACCTTCTACTTCCTGATATTTCAACAGATAAGAGTCTTAGATCTAAATCAGAAAAGGTGACGCAGCCATTTGGTATTTGCAGAGGGGTAAATCAGACATGTGCGAACCGCTCAACCACCACTTCTGGTTTTAGTGCATCTGGTCAGTTTTTAGGCAATTCCTCTTGTGCTAAAGTGGAGGCCTCCGAGGGGTGCTCTCATTCTAGATCCGAGGTTTGCAAAGGTAAATTTGATCCTACCAGGTGGTAACATAAGTGGAGTAAAGGTAGAAAGGTCTACACCGGGTCTGGGTATGATGAAAGGATATGCTTGGGTTTGTGGTAATCAATACTACACATTTTTGCCTCCCATGTATGCAAGGTACTGAGTAAAACCAAACAAGAGTATAAGGCGCAACGTTTTGTACTTAAAAACCTTTTGAAATATTACTGAGATCAAACATGGCTATATATGGTTATAAAAAGTTAACGCAATCATGTAATATAAATGTTCCATTACATTTCCCTCCTTTTGATTATAAAAATCATACTATAAGCAAAGAATATATATAGAAAAATTCAATTTCTCTACAACATCAAATGTGTCAATTCACGAGGATTCAAAACACATCATCATAATGAGAAACTGATCAACTTCATTTACAATCTGGTTTTTGTCATTTTATTCTTGCAAGAGGAACAGTTCTACAAATGCACAAGACAGTCTGCAGAAAATGTTCAGGGTGGGGCAGTCCCACGCTGATTCTTATACACTTCTAGGGAGTATTCGTTACTTATTATGATTTACTTATCTAACTGTTGTAGATACTGTAGCTACAATGGAATGTGCTCATCGTTATCAAACCTCACTAACAAGCTGTGCTGGACCGTGTGAACCAAGGTCAAGTTTATACGTCAAACAACTACTGCTACAAACAACTTTCATAAATGAGAGAAATGTTTCTAAGTGCAAGGTACTGAGTAAAACCAAACAAGAGTATAAGGCACAACGTTTTGTACTTAAAACCTTTTGAAATATTACTGAGATCAAACATGGCTATATATGGTTATAAAAGATCACGCAATCATGTAATATAAATTTTCCATTACAACCCAGACACAGTTCACCACTTGACATGCGAGATCCTGAGGAGTTGTTCCCCCTCCGTCCATTTAAAGGACTTGCTCTCTTACTTCCTCCACGATTCATTTGGTTTCATGTGGTGAGAGGAATGCAATATGTGTATGTTTAAAGGTTTATTATTATTATTATTGTTGTTTTTTTGTTTTCTAGTGATCCACATCTCATTGTGTATGCAATATTATTATTATTTTTCCATTATTTAAAAACTGTATCAATACAATATAACAAACAGAAAAAAGCCTATCTGTGGTTGTGATCCTTTCCACTCTGCCCACTCAATGCTCATTGCCGAGACCCACTTTCTCCTTTTAATCGGTCTAGTCTTCTGAGCTGCTGGTCCACAAGGTGAACTGGTAAATGTTGATAACTACATATTCTGACTCTCACAGTTTTTTAATCAGCACACTGTTATTCATGACAGATAACTTTAACATAGACAGACACTAAGCCATACAGACAGAGACCCAAACACACAGACAGAGAGAGAAACAGGCCGACACCAAGACAGACAGACACAAAGTCAGACAGACAGTCAGACACCCAAATAGAGAGCGAGCCAGACAGATAGACGGAGATGCTGACCGACAGACAGACAGACAGACAGACAGACAAGGAAACAGAGATATAGAAAGACACCTGAAAAAACCATAGACAGAAAGACAAACACCAAGACAGACAGGTTGACAGATAGATAGATAGGTACCCGAATAGAGAGATACCCAGACAGACAGACAGACAGACACCCAAATAGAGACACCCAGACAGGCAGATAGACACCCAGACAGACAGAGACACAGACAGACAGAGACACAGGCAGACAGAGACACAGACAGACCAAACACCAAGACAGACAGACAGACAACCCAAATAGAGAGATACCCCACACAGACAGACACCCAAATAGAGAGATAAACAGACAGACAGACAGACAGACACCCAAATAGAGGACACCCAGACAGACAAACATACACCCCAGAGAGAGACAGAAGAGACACAGGACCAAAATACACAGAAAGGGGACAGTCAGCAGAGACATAAACATAGACGGAAACAGACACCCAGACATACAGTCAACAGAGACCTAACACACACCCAAACATTGACGGAGACAGACACCCAGACAGACAGAGACAGCCAGATAGGCAAACAGAGATACAGAAAGACACCTGGAAAAGACAGACAGATAAACATCCAGAAATACAGACAACACAGGAAGACAGACCCATAGACAGACACCCACCCCAGACCCAGACATAGACAAAGACAGTCAGACAGATAGACAGAGCGACAGGGATATAGAAAGACACCTGAAAAAACATAGACAGATAGACAAACACCAAGACAGACAGACAGATAGATAGACACCCAAATAGAGAGATACCCACACAGACGACAGACACCCAAATAGGACACCCAGACAGACAGTCACACAGAGACATAAACACACAATCAAACATACACAGCGACAGACAGCCAGACAGAAAGACACACCAGACAGACGGAGATAGAGAAGACTTCCAGCAGAAGCTACAGACAGAGACACAGGCAGACAGACAGACAGACAGACAGAGACACAGACACATACCCAGAAAGACAAAGATACAGAAACACTCCCAGGAAAGACACAGACAGGTAGACACCAAGACAGACAGATCCTCACCTAGATAAACAGACAAATAGACAGCCCAGGTTGACAGAGATACAGGAAGACACCCGAAAAAGACACAGATACGCAGACAGACACCAAGTCAGACCAGACTCAAACACACACACACCCAGACAGAGAGAGACACAGGCAGACACCAGAGAGACAGGCCGAGACACAGAAAGGTAGACAAAGACATATGGCAGACATAAAGACAGACAGACCGGGACACAGATAGACAGAGACAAACAGACCACCAAGACAAACAAACATACAGAGAGACACACACTGACACAAACAGGCAGCCACGTACACAGACAGGCAGACAGCTAGACAGACACCCAGACACAGTTCACCACTTGACATTCGAGAGCCTGAGGAGTTGTTCCCCCTCCGTCCATTTTTAAAGGACTTGCTCTCTTACTTCCTCCACTTCACCACCCTTTGGCTGCTGAGACGTCTCTGATTTGTTGAGTATGTCATGTGTCTTATAATGTTATATGCATTCATACTTGATTTGTGATGAAACACACAAAAGAGAAAAAGAGATATGTTTCCATGTCTCTTTTAGGTTGACCACCCTATATATGAGAGCCGAAGGAGCTGTCCCCTTTTGAGGACCTGCTTTGTCTCCTCCATCATTGACTGGGCCACTTCTGGGTTCCTGATGGGTTTCATGTGGTGAGAGGAATGCAATATGTGTATGTTTAAAGGTTTATATGAAGACGCATACTATATGTGATAAATGACAATTGTTAATTCATAAATGTCTCTTTATATTCTGTGCTACCATCATCTCCTGTCAAACAGGTTTTGCTGACCTGCAGAGACAGAGAGAGAGAGAGAGTCATCTTGGACTTTGTGAGTTTAGTTGCTTTGTGGCAACTTGTTTTGTCTCAGATTGAAACAAAAAGTTTGATTATGATTATTTAGTGGTCGAGATTTTCATCTTTTAAAGTCAATTGACAGCTGTGAGGTAGGCCTTAGGGCTCTTTTGAGACTTAAGTCATCCTTCATGACATGATAAATTAAACATAGACAGAGACCCAGCCATACAGACAGAGACCCAAACACAGAGAAACAGGCCGACACCAAGACAGACAGACAGTCAGACAGCCAGATTCGCAGTTCTGGTTTGCATTCCTGTTTGATGGAAAACGTTACACTTTCACTAGAATGTGTCAAGGCTTCACCTCCTCTCCGTCTCTCTACAATGCAGCCTTGTCCAGAAGCTTATCGACATTGTCTCTTTCTGAAGGCTCTGCTCTCTTACAGTATGTTGATGACCTACATATTGCTTCTCCCACTAAGGAGCAGTGTGAGACGGACACTGCAACATCTGTGTCGGGAAGGACACAAAGCTAGCCTGAGTAAGCTACAGTTCGTACAGCAGAAGGTCACCTTTTTGGGTCACGTGCTAACCCCAAACGGCAAGTCTCTCTCTCCGGAACGCATATCTGCTATCGTGAACACACTTAAGCCACTCACAAAGAAACAAGCTATGTCTTTTTTGGCCATGTGTTCATATTGCAGACATTTCATTCCTAACTTCTCTGTGCTTGAACGTCCTTTAAGAGATGCCACACATGCTAGGGGCCTCACAGCCTCCTCCAAATTCACCTGGACACCAGAGGCTGAGACATCTTTTGTCAACTTGAAGAAAGCTCTACAGTCCGCTCCCAACTTTAGGGGTTCCAAACCCTGATAAACCATTCGTCCAGCATGTGGACGAAAAGGAGGGATGTATGACAAGTGTTCTGTTACAAAAACATGGATCACAGTTAAAGCCTGTGCTTTTTTTTCATGCACTCTTGATCTGTTGCTAAGGCTTTACCTCATTGTATGAGAGCTGTAGCAGCAGCAGAACGAGCCGTTCTGGCCTCACGTGATTTTGTGGGCTTTTCAGAATCAACATACTTGTTCCACATGCAGTCTCGGCTCTCTTATCAGAACAGAAGACATCTCATCTTTCAGCAGCAAGATGGCTCAGGTACCACTTCTTGACCTGCACATGTCACAATCAAAAGATGTACTGTCTTAAATCCAGCTACTCTTTTGCCTCTCCCAACCGATGGAGAGCCACATAGCTGTGAAGCTGAAATTCAACAGATATGTACACCACGACCTGGTCTGCTTCAAGAGGACCCAGACACAGGACAATGCCAGACTGGTTATGCTGTTGTTGATGATCATGGTGTTGTACAATCTTCTCCTCTGCCTTCTCATTACTCAGCACAGGCAGCAGAGCTGGTGGCCTTGACAGAAGCATGCAAATTGGCAGAAGGTAAAACAGTGGGCCATCTACACCGACTCAAGGTATGCTTTTGGTGTCGTTCACGATTTTGGAGCCCTGTGGAAACACAGAAAATTTCTAAAATCTGATGGCAAACCAATTTTGGATCATGATAAGATATCTGCTTGTTAGAGGCTATTTTGCTTCCAAAACAGAATCTCTGTCTGTAAATGTGCAGCACATACATCATCTGAGGATGTGATTTCCAGAGGAAATGCTCGAGCAGATTCAGCTGCCAAAGTAGCGGTTCGACGTCCATTAATGTCAAACATGAAACCACCGCCCTATTGTCACATTCTGTTGCTTCTCTTTCTGATCTCAGCAGTTTTGTTACACCAGTAAGAGAAGAAGCTGTGGATTCAGAACAACTGCTATCAGAAGGAGGGTGTGTGGTATGGACCAGATGACAAACCGTGTCTGCCAAAGAAATTGTATCCATGCTTTGCAAAACTCTCACATGGTTTGGATCATGTCTCAAAAACAGGTATGTGTGCAGTCATTCAGGCCGATTGGTACACAAAAGGTTTTCTCCACCTTTGCAGCAGATTTTTGCAGAAGTTGCATGATCTGTGCCATGATTTGTTTTCCCCCTGCATTAAACCAAGATTCTGTGATTCCAGTTAATGCAGAGCCGGCATCTGAGAGCCTTAACCAGATGTCTCCTCACGGTTGCAGATAACCTGACCGCAGTAGGTAGGGGACTGGAGATGTCAAACCAAACAGCATGCCGACAGAGCTAGTATGAACATAGGCCGTGGTAAAGATCAAAGGTATTTACAATTCTGCCGTCTGCTTACAGTTTTGTGATCAGGACCTTCTACTTCCTGATATTTCAAACAGATACGAGTCTTGAGATCTAAATCAGAAAGGTGACGCAGCCATTTGGTATTTGCAGAGGGGTAAATCAGACATGTGCGAAACGCTCAACACCACTTCTGGTTTTTTAGTGCATCTGGTCAGTTTTTAGGCAATTCCTCTTGTGCTAAAGTGGAGGCCTCCGAGGGGTGCTCTCATTCTAGATCCGAGGTTTGCCAAAGGTAAATTTGATCCTACCAGGTGGTAACATAAGTGGAGTAAAGGTAGTAAGGTCTACACCGGGTCTGGGTATGATGAAAGGATATGCTTGGGTTTGTGGTAATCAATACTACACATTTTTGCCTCCCATGTATGCAAGGTACTGAGTAAAACCAACAAGAGTATAAGGCGCAACGTTTTGTACTTAAAAACCTTTTGAAATATTACTGAGATCAAACATGGCTATATATGGTTATAAAAGTTAACGCAATCATGTATATAAATGTTCCATTACATTTCCCTCCTTGATTAAAAAATCATACTATAAGCAAAGAATATATATAGAAAAAATTCAATTTCTCTACAACATCAAATGTGTCAATTCACGAGGATTCAAAACACATCATCATAATGAGAAACTGATCAACTTCATTTACAATCTGGTTTTTGTCATTTTATTCTTGCAAGAGGAACAGTTCTACAAATGCACAAGACAGTCTGCAGAAAATGTTCAGGGTGGGGCAGTCCCACGCTGATTTTATACACTTCTAGGGAGTATTCGTTACTTATTATGATTTACTTATCTAATGTTGTAGATACTGTAGCTACAATGGAACCAAACAAGAGTATACTAGGCACAACGTTTTTGTACTTAAAACCTTTTGAAATATTACTGAGATCAAACCATGGGCTATATATGTTATTAAAAAATCACGCACTCATGTAATATAATTTTTCCATTACAACCCAGACACAGTTCACCACTTGAACATGCGAGATTCCCTTGAGGAGGTTGTTCCCCCTCCGTCCATTTTAAAGGACTTGCTCTTCTTACTTCCTCCACGACTTCATTTTGTTTCACTGTGGCTGAGAGGAATGCCAATATGTGTCTGTTTAAAGGTTTATTATTATTATTATTGTTGGTTTTTTTTGTTTTCTAGTGATCCACATCTCATTGTGTATGCAATATTATTATTATTTTTTCCATTATTTAAAAAACTGTATCAATACAATATAACAAACAGAAAAAAAGCCTATCTGTGGTTGTGATCCTTTCCACTCTGCCCACTCAATGCTCATTGCCGAGACCCACTTTCTCCTTTTAATCGGTCTAGTCTTCTGAGCTGCTGGTCCACAAGGTGAACTGGTAAATGTTGATAACTACATATTCTGACTCTCACAGGTTTTGTAATCAGCACACTGTTATTCATGACAGATAACTTTAACATAGACAGACACTAAGCCTATACAGACAGAGACCCAAACACACAGACAGAGAGGAGAAACAGGCCGACACCAAGACAAGACAGACACAAAGTCAGACAGACAGTCAGACACCCAAATAGAGAGCGAGCCAGACAGATAGACGGAGATTGCTGACCGACAGACCGGACAGACAGACAGACAAGGGAAACAGAGATATAGAAGACACCTGAAAAAACCATAGACAGAAAGACAAACACCAAGACAGGACAGGTTGACAGATAGATAGATAGGTACCCGAATAGAGAGATACCCAGACAGACAGACAGACAGACACCCAAATAGAGACACACAGACAGGCAGATAGACAACCAGACAGACAGAGACACCAGACAGACAGAGACACAGGCCGGACAGAGACACAGACAGACAAACACCAAGACAGACAGACAGACCCCAAATAGAGAGATACCCACACAGACAGACACCCAATAGGAGAGATAAACAGACAGACAGACAGACAGAACCCCAAATAGAGACACCAGACAGACAAACATACACCCAGACAGAGACACGAGAGAACACAGACAACATACACAGAAAGACAGTCACGCAGAGACATAAAATAGACGGAAACAGACACCAGACATACAGTCACACAGAGACCTAAACACACACAAACATTGACGAGGACAGACACCAGACAGACAGGACAGCCAGATAGGCAAAAGAGATACAGAAAGACAACTGGAAAAGACAGACAGATAAACATCCAGAAATGGAAAGACAGACAGATAAACATCCAGAAATACAGACAACACAGGAAGACAGACCCATAGACAGACACCCACCCAGACCCAGACATAGACACAGACAGTCAGACAGATAGACGAAGAGACAGGGATATAGAAAGACACCTGAAAAAAACATAGACAGATAGACAAACACCAAGACAGACAGACAGATAGATAGACACCCAAATAGAGAGATACCCACACAGACGACAGACACCCAAATAGAGACACCCAGACAGACAGTCACACAGAGACATAAACACACAATCAAACATACACAGCGACAGACAGCCAGACAGAAAGACACACCAGACAGACGGAGATAGAGAAAGACTTCCAGCAGAAGCTACAGACAGAGACACAGGCAGACAGACAGACAGACAGACAGAGACACAGACACATACCCAGAAAGACAAAGATACAGAAACACTCCCAGGAAAGACACAGACAGGTAGACACCAAGACAGACAGATCCTCACCTAGATAAACAGACAAATAGACAGCCAGGTTGACAGAGATACAGGAAGACACCCGAAAAAGACACAGATACACAGACAGACACCAAGTCAGACAGACTCAAACACACACACACCCAGACAGAGAGAGACCACAGTGCAGACACCCAGGAGAGACAGGCCGAGCCACAGAAAGGTAGACAAAGACATATGGACAGACATAAAGACAGACAGACCGGGACACAGATAGGACAGAGACAAACCAGACACCAAGACAAACAAACATACAGAGAGACACACACTGACACAAACAGGCAGCCACGTACACAGACAGGCAGACAGCTAGACCAGACACCCAGACACAGTTCACCACTTGACATTCGAGAGCCTGAGGAGTTGTTCCCCCTCCGTCCATTTTAAAGGACTTGCTCTCTTACTTCCTCCACTTCACCACCCTTTGGCTGCTGAGACGTCTCTGATTGTTGAGTATGTCATTGTGTCTTATAATGTTATATGCATTCATACTTGATTTGTGATGAAACACACAAAAGAGAAAAGAGATATGTTTCCATGTCTCTTTTAGGTTGACCACCCTATATATGAGAGCCGAAGGAGCTGTCCCCTTTTGAGGACCTGCTTTGTCTCCTCCATCATTGACTGGGCCACTTCTGGGTTCCTGATGGGTTTCATGTGGTGAGAGGAATGCAATATGTGTATGTTTAAAGGTTTATATGAAGACGCATACTATATGTGATAAAATGACAATTGTTAATTCATAAATGTCTCTTTATATTCTGTGCTACCATCATCTCCTGTCAAACAGGTTTTGACTGACCTGCAGAGACAGAGAGAGAGAGAGAGAGTCATCTTGACTTTGTGAGTTTAGTTGCTTTGTGGCAACTTGTTTTGTCTCAGATTGAAACAAAAAGTTTGATTATGATTATTTAGTGGTCGAAGATTTTCATCTTTTAAAGTCAATTGACAGCTGTGCAGGTAGGCCTTAGGGCTCTTTTGAGACTTAAGTCATCCTTCATGACAGATAAATTTAACATAGACAGAGACCCAGCCATACAGACAGAGACCCAAACACAGAGAAACAGGCCGACACCAAGACAGACAGACAGTCAGACAGCCAGATTCGCAGTTCTGGTTTGCATTCCTGTTTGATGGAAAACGTTACACTTTCACTAGAATGTGTCAAGGCTTCACCTCCTCTCCGTCTCTCTACAATGCAGCCTTGTCCAGAAGCTTATCGACATTGTCTCTTTCTGAAGGCTCTGCTCTTCTTACAGTATGTTGATGACCTACATATTGCTTCTCCCACTAAGGAGCAGTGTGAGACGGACACTGCAACATCTGTGTCGGGAAGGACACAAAGCTAGCCTGAGTAAGCTACAGTTCGTACAGCAGAAGGTCACCTTTTTGGGTCACGTGCTAACCCCAAACGGCAAGTCTCTCTCTCCGGAACGCATATCTGCTATCGTGAACACACTATAAGCCACTCACAAAGAAACAAGCTATGTCTTTTTTGGCCATGTGTTCATATTGCAGACATTTCATTCCTAACTTCTCTGTGCTTGAACGTCCTTTAAGAGATGCCACACATGCTAGGGGCCTCACAGCCTCCTCCAAATTCACCTGGACACCAGAGGCTGAGACATCTTTTGTCAACTTGAAGAAAGCTCTACAGTCCGCTCCAACTTTAGGGGTTCCAACCCTGATAAACATTCGTCCAGCATGTGGACGAAAAGGAGGGATGTATGACAAGTGTTCTGTTACAAAAACATGGATCACAGTTAAAGCCTGTTGCTTTTTTTTCATGCACTCTTGATCCTGTTGCTAAGGCTTTACCTCATTGTTGAGAGCTGTAGCAGCAGCAGAACGAGCCGTTCTGGCCTCACGTGATTTTGTGGGCTTTCAGAATCAACATTACTTGTTCCACATGCAGTCTCGGCTCTCTTATCAGAACAGAAGACATCCTCATCTTTCAGCAGCAAGATGGCTCAGGTACCACTCTTGACCTGCCACATGTCACAATCAAAAGATGTACTGTCTTAAATCCAGCTACTCTTTTTGCCTCTCCCAACCGATGGAGAGCCACATAGCTGTGAAGCTGAAGTTCAACAGATATGTACACCACGAACCTGGTCTGCTTCAAGAGACCCAGACACAGGACAATGCCAGACTGGTTATGCTGTTGTTGATGATCATGGCCGTTGTACAATCTTCTCCTCTGCCTTCTCATTACTCAGCACAGGCAGCAGAGCTGGTGGCCTTGACAGAAGCATGCAAATTGGCAGAAGGTAAAACAGTGACCATCTACACCGACTCAAGGTATGCTTTTGGTGTCGTTCACGATTTTGGAGGCCCTGTGGAAACACCAGAAAAATTTCTAAAATCTGATGGCAACCAATTTTGGATCATGATAAGATATCTGCTTTGTTAGAGGCTATTTTGCTTCCAAAACAGATCTCTGTCTGTAAATGTGCAGCACATACATCATCTGAGGATGTGATTTCCAGAGGAAATGCTCGAGCAGATTCAGCTGCCAAAGTAGCGGTTCGACGTCCCATTAATGTCAAACATGAAAACCACCGCCCCTATTGTCACATTCTGTTGCTTCTCTTTCTGATCTCAGCAGTTTTGTTACAACCAGCAGAGAAGAAGCTGTGGATTCAGAACAACTGCCATCAGAAGGAGGGTGTGTGGTATGGACCAGATGACAAACCGTGTCTGCCAAAGAAATTGTATCCATGCTTTGCAAAACTCTCACATGGTTTGGATCATGTCTCAAAAACAGGTATGTGTGCAGTCATTCAGGCCGATCTGTGCCATGATTTGTTTTCCCCCTGCATTAAACCAAGATTCTGTGATTCCAGTTAATGCAGAGCCGGCATCTGAGGCCTTAACCAGATGTCTCCTCACGGTTGCAGATAACCTGACCGCAGTAGGTAGGGGACTGGAGATGTCAAACCAAACAGCATGCCGACAGAGCATTATGAACATAGGCCGTGGTAAAGATCAAAGGTATTACAATTCTGCCGTCTGCTTACAGTTTTGTGATCAGGACCTTCTACTTCCTGATATTTCAACAGATAAGAGTCTTAGATCTAAATCAGAAAAGGTGACGCAGCCATTTGGTATTTGCAGAGGGGTAAATCAGACATGTGCGAACCGCTCAACCACCACTTCTGGTTTTAGTGCATCTGGTCAGTTTTTAGGCAATTCCTCTTGTGCTAAAGTGGAGGCCTCCGAGGGGTGCTCTCATTCTAGATCCGAGGTTTGCAAAGGTAAATTTGATCCTACCAGGTGGTAACATAAGTGGAGTAAAGGTAGTAAGGTCTACACCGGGTCTGGGTATGATTGAAAGGATATGCTTGGGTTTGTGGTAATCAATACTACACATTTTTGCCTCCCATGTATGCAAGGTACTGAGTAAAACCAAACAAGAGTATAAGGCGCAACGTTTTGTACCTAAAACCTTTTGAAATATTACTGAGATCAACATGGCCTATATATGGTTATAAAAGTTAACGCAATCATGTAATATAAATGTTCCATTACATTTCCCTCCTTTTGATTATAAAAATCATACTATAAGCAAAGAATATATAAGAAAATTCAATTTCTCTACAACATCAAATGTGTCAATTCACAAGGATTCAAAACACATCATCATAATGAGAAACTGATCAACTTCATTTACAATTCTGGTTTTTGTCATTTTATTCTTGCAAGAGGAACAGTTCTACAATGCACAAGACAGTCTGCAGAAAATGTTCAGGGTGGGGGCAGTCCCACGCTGATTCTTATACACTTCTAGGGAGTATTCGTTACTTATTATGATTTACTTATCTAACTGTTGTAGATACTGTAGCTACAATGGAATGTGCTCATCGTTATCAAACCTCACTAACAAGCTGTGCTGGACCGTGTGAACCAAGGTCAAGTTTATACGTCAAACAACTACTGCTACAAACAACTTTCATAAATGAGAGAAATGTTTCTAAGTGCAAGGTACTGAGTAAAACCAAACAAGAGTATAAGGCACAACGTTTTGTACTTAAAAACCTTTTGAAATATTACTGAGATCAAACATGGCTATATATGGTTATAAAAGATCACGCAATCATGTAATATAAATTTTCCATTACAACCCAGACACCGTTCACCACTTGACATTGCAAGATCCTGAGGAGTTGTTCCCCCTCCGTCCATTTTAAAGGACTTGCTCTCTTACTTCCTCCACTTCACCACCCTTTGGCTGCTGAGACGTCTCTGATTTGTTGAGTATGTCATGTGTCTTATTAATGTTATATGAATTCATACTTGATTTGTGATGGAAACACACCAAAAGAGATATCTTTCCATGTCTCTTTTAGGTTGACCACCTTATATATGAAGAGCAGAAGGAGTTAGTTGTTTTTCCTCTGTCCCTTTTGAGGACCTGCTTTGTCTCCTCCATCATTGACTGGGGCCACTTCTGGGTTCCTGATGGGTTTCATTGTGGTGAGAGGAATGCAATATGTGTATGTTTAAAGGTTTATTATTATTATTATTGTTGGTTTTTTTGTTTTCTAGTGATCCACATCTCATTGTGTATGCAATATTATTATTATTTTCCATTATTTAAAAAACCTGTATCAATACAATATAACAAACAGAAAAAAGCCTATCTGTGGTTGTTGATCCTTTCCACTCTGCCCACTCAATGCTCATTGCCGAGACCCACTTTCCTCCTTTTAATCGGTCTAGTCTTCCTGAGCTGCTGGTCCACAAGGTGAACTGGTAAATGTTGATAACTACATATTCTGACTCTCACAGTTTTTTAATCAGCACACTGTTATTCATGACAGATAAATTTAACATAGACAGACACTAAGCCATACAGACAGAGACCCAAACACACAGACAGAGAGAGAAACAGGCCGACACCAAGACAGACAGACACAAAGTCAGACAGACAGTCAGACACCCAAATAGAGAGCGAGCCAGACAGATAGACAGACAGACAGACAGACAGACAGACAGACAGACAAGGAAACAGAGATATAGAAAGACACCTGAAAAAAACCATAGACAGAAAGACAACACCAAGACAGACAGGTTGACAGATAGATAGATAGGTACCCGAATAGAGAGATACCCAGACAGACAGACAGACAGACACCCAAATAGAGACACCCAGACAGGCAGATAGACACCCAGACAGACAGAGACACAGACAGACAGAGACACAGGCAGACAGAGACACAGACAGACAAACACCAAGACAGACAGACAGACACCCAAATAGAGAGATACCCACACAGACAGACACCCAAATAGAGAGATAAACAGACAGACAGACAGACAGACACCCAAATAGAGACACCCAGACAGACAAACATACACCCAGACAGACAGAGACACAGGCATGATAGACAGACAGAGACACACAGACAGACAGAGACACAGGCAGATAGACCAATGACAGATGGACAGGACACATTCCCAGGCAGACAGATATTACAGACACCCACCCAGACAGAGAGATAGACACAGGACAGAAAGACACCCAGACAGACAAGAGATGGAGAAAAGACTTCCAGAAGAAGATACAGATAGGCAGACCAAGACAGACAGAGAGAGGACAGAGGACAAACATACAGGGACACAGGCAGACAGATAAACAGACAGACACCGAAATAGAGAGATACCCAGACAGACTGAGACAAAGGCAGATAGACACACAGACAGAGACAGACATCCAAGCAAATAGACACAGAGAGACACCCAAGTAAACAGACCCCCCCAGATAGAGACACAGACAAACAGACAAAACAGAGTCAGACATACAGACAGAGACACAGAAAGACACCCAAACAGATGGACACAGACATACACCTAGACAGACAGAGACACAGACAAATACACAGAAAGACAGTCACACAGAGACATAAACATAGACGGAAACAGACACCCAGACATACAGTCACACAGAGAACCTAAACACACACCCAAACATTGACGGAGACAGACACCCAGACAGACAGAGACAGCCAGATAGGCAAACAGAGATACAGGAAAGACACCTGGAAAAGACAGACAGATAAACATCCAGAAATACAGACAACACAGGAAGACAGACCCATAGACAGACACCCACCCAGACCCAGACATAGACAGAGACACAAACAGACACCCAGACATAGACACAGACAGTCAGACAGATAGACGAAGAGACAGGGATATAGAAAGACACCTGAAAAAAACATAGACAGATAGACAAACACCAAGACAGACAGACAGATAGATAGACACCCAAATAGAGAGATACCCACACAGACGACAGACACCCAAATAGAGACACCCAGACAGACAGTCACACAGAGACATAAACACACAATCAAACATACACAGCGACAGACAGCCAGACAGAAAGACACACCAGACAGACAGAGATAGAGAAAGACTTCCAGCAGAAGCTACAGACAGAGACACAGGCAGGACAGACAGACAGACAGACAGAGACACAGAACACACACCAGAAAGACAAAGATACAGAAACACTCCCAGGAAAGACACAGACAGGTAGACACCAAGACAGACAGATCCTCACCTAGATAAACAGACAAATAGACAGCCAGGTTGACAGAGATACAGGAAGACACCCGAAAAAGACACAGATACGCAGACAGACACCAAGTCAGACAGACTCAAACACACACACACCCAGACAGAGAGAGACACAGGCAGACACCCAGAGAGACAGGCCGAGACACAGAAAGGTAGACAAAGACATATGGACAGACATAAGACAGACAGACCGGGACACAGATAGACAGAGACAAACAGACACCAAGAACAAACAAACATACAGAGAGACACACACTGACACAAACAGGCAGCCACGTACACAGACAGGCAGACAGCTAGACAGACACCCAGACACAGTTCACCACTTGACATTCGAGAGCCTGAGGAGTTGTTCCCCCTCCGTCCATTTTAAAGGACTTGCTCTCTTACTTCCTCCACTTCACCACCCTTTGGCTGCTGAGACGTCTCTGATTTGTTGAGTATGTCATGTGTCTTATAATGTTATATGCATTCATACTTGATTTGTGATGATGAAACACACAAAGAGAAAAAGAGATATGTTTCCATGTCTCTTTTAGGTTGACCACCCTATATATGAGAGCCGAAGGAGCTGTCCCCTTTTGAGGACCTGCTTTGTCTCCTGGGTTTCATGTGGTGAGAGGAATGCAATATGTGTATGTTTAAAGGTTTATATGAAGACGCATTACTATATGTGATAAAATGACAATTGTTAATTCATAATGTCTCTTTATATTCTGTGCTACCATCATCTCCTGTCAAACAGGTTTTGCTGACCTGCAGAGACAGAGAGAGAGAGAGAGAGAGAGAGAGAGAGAGAGAGAGAGAGTCATCTTGACTTTGTGAGTTTATTGGGCAACTTGTTTTGTCTCAGATTGAAACAAAAAGTTTGATTATGCTTATTTCCTGGTCGAAGATTTTCATCTTTAAGTTCAATTGACAGCTGTGCAAGTAGGCCTTAGGGCTCTTTTGCGACTTAAGTCATCCTTCATGGCAGATAAATTTAACATAGACAGAGACCCAGCCGTACAGACAGAGACCCAAACACACAGACAGACGGAGAAAACAGGCCGACACACAGACAGACAGAGAAACAGGCCGACACCAAGACAGACAGACAGTCGGACAGCCAGTCAGATAGAGGGAGATGCTGACCGACAGAGTGGATCACAGTTAAAGCCTGTTGCTTATTTTCATGCACTCTTGATCCTGTTGCTAAGGCTTTACCTCATTGTTTGAGAGCTGTAGCAGCAGCAGAACGAGCCGTTCTGGCCTCACGTGATTTTGTGGGCTTTTCAGAATTAACATTACTTGTTCCACATGCAGTCTCGGCTCTCTTATCAGAACAGAAGACATCTCATCTTTCAGCAGCAAGATGGCTCAGGTACCACACCACACTTCTTGACCTGCCACATGTCACAATCAAAAGATGTATGTCTTAAATCCAGCTACTCTTTTGCCTCTCCCAACCGATGGAGAGCCACATAGCTGTGAAGCTGAAGTTCAACAGATTCACCACGACCTGACCTTGACACCCCTGAACAACTCTGACCTAGTTTTCTATGTGGATGGGTCTTCTTGAAGAGACCCAGACACAGGACAATGCCAGACTGGTTATGCTGTTGTTGATGATCATGGTGTTGTACAATCTTCTCCTCTGTCTTCTCATTACTCAGCACAGGCAGCAGAGCTGGTGGCCTTGACAGAAGCATGCAAATTGGCAGAAGGTAAAACAGTGACCATCTACGCCGACTCAAGGTATGCTTTTGGTGTCGTTCACGATTTTGGAGCCTTGTGGAACACAGAAAATTTCTAAAATCTGATGGCAAACCAATTTTGGAGGGTGTGTGGTATGGACCAGATGACAAACCGTGTCTGCCAAAGAAATTGTATCCATGCTTTGCAAAACTCTCACATGGTTTGGATCATGTCTCCCTAGAAGTGTATAAGAATCAGCGTGGGACTGCCCCACCCTGAACATTTTCTGCAGACTGTCTTGTGCATTTGTAGAACTGTTCCTCTTGCAAGAATAAAATGACAAAACCTTTAAGGACCAATTGATTGACTCAAGATCTTTATTTGTGTTAGTGTGTGCTTCCCAGAAATTTCAGCAACAAACTTGGCGTTGTCGGCAGGATCTCAGGCTGATCGCTCGGGACCCGGAGAAGGTGACTGGCCATCTGAGACTGATCAAATTTGTCTCACTTCCACCTCAGTTCTTTCGAGACGGGAGGACCCTCTCCGTGGACCTAGAAGCTGTCACCTCGAGGTCCAACAAACTCAGATTAACAGAAAACATCCTAAATTCAGGGTAAGCAGATTTTCAATTGTTTAATGAATCTAATGGATTGAGTCAATCTGTCCGTGAATATGGAGAACTCTGGTCGCAACTTAGGACACGTGTAGTAAGGTACTCTACACTGAAAAATCTCCGGGAGATTAACTGCTAGTATTTGTATAAGTAGTAAAGTATACTACAAATCTAATCTCTGGGAGGTTAAAATACAACTTATCAGAATAGGTCGGTCAGTTACCTCGGCAAAACTAGACATCTTGGGGAGACGTTCCTAAGATTAAAGGCGCGCGCGGGCTCCTAAGGTAATGGGGTCGTCTAAGTCCAAGGTTGTGAGAGAGTGTCCTGATTCTCCATGTTGTCAATGCATGAAAAAAGAAATAATCAATGGGTACCTTTTTTCTATGTGTGGGTGAAAAGTGGGGTTTTCCAAAGAAGGGAGTTTTAGTATTAAAAAAAACTAGAGCTGTTAAAGGTGAAAATACATGCTGCAAAAAATGAGGTAGAATGAAGAACAAAATTATGAAAAAGGATTTAGATGAGATGCATGGTCACGAAGAAAGCTGGAAACTGTGGATGAAGGAAGCAGAACAAAGGGAACGACAACAGGCAGGGAAAGAAATGCCTAGATGTTCAGGGAAAGAGTCAGGGAAAAAATGCTTTGCTACTGACACATGTAAACCTTCTCCCTCTGCTCCATCTGAGTATGTCGAGGCAAAAAGTGAAATGATGGCCCTCCGGCACAAGCATGATGATGAATCGTATGCCTCTGAGCTCAATCCCGCTGACTTAAAACTCAGTGGCAGGTATACCTGGTCACTTAGCGCTACGGGAAATACAGTTAAAGAGAAATATTCTACTCCCATGATTTGTGAGTGGCAACCGATGAGGGATTAATGACGAGTAAACATTCTTTTTTGATTTCTGATGTTTGTCCAATTAATTTGTTAGGCCGTGATTTGATGTGCACATTTAACATTGTCATCACCTCAACACCTGATGGATTGAGGGTTTCAAGATATGCAGATAACACATCAGCCTTTGTACATTTCAGTCCGACCACACCCTTGTATGTGTATCAGTGGCGGTTAGACCTCACCGTGTCTGTTTCCATTCTTCAATCTGGTGCTGATGTGATAAACCCCTCCTCTGACAAAATGACATCTGAACATTTGCATTGCACTGCTCATGTCTCGGACGGACCAGACACTGACTATGCAAAAACATTTTTTAGCGACTTAAATGACAGCTTACTGACTACCGACTTGTACTGGACAGAAACTGAATGTGCAGCTGCTGTTTCTCTGACTGAGAAACAACTCAGATTTTATGACATACGGTTCACAACCACACATCTCCATTTCAAAACCTGCTAACAAACAGTGGAGAGATTTGTGCCCATTTGTTAATCGATGTGTGCATGCCTCAGATTGGACTCCCATGACAGAAAATGGTCTTCTCTCTACTCTTTGGGGGCATTTAAAAGACCACTGCAAACTAAGATACATTGTTTACGTTCTGTGTATCTTCTGGAAAAAGATAATCCACATCACCTCACTGCATGCAGTCCCAGTGACGTTTCTCCTCTTCTGAATCAGGTTCCCCCTGAATTATGGGCAAACAGCAAATACGATGTGGGTCTGATAAAAAACTGTGAACCTGTTCAGATCACTCCAAAGTCTGATTACAGACCTGTGGTGAAACAATATCCTTTGAAGAAGGAAGCCATTGAAGGCATCCGCCCTGTTTTCCACTCCCTACTCAAAGCAGGAGTTATTGTTCCCTGTGAGGACTCTCCAGTACAGACTCCTATCTTTCCTGTAAAAAAAATCAGACCTAAATGCCAACCAGATGAATGGCGTTTTGTTCAAGACCTGCGAGCTGTTAATGCTGCAGTCACTTCACCTGCTCCAAATGTTCCAAATCCTTACACAATCATCTCACAGGTTCCTGGGGGCTCTCAGTACTTCTCTGTGATTGATTTGTCTAATGCGTTCTTCTCTGTTCCAGTTCATAAAGATTCGCAGTTCTGGTTTGCATTCCTGTTTGATGGAAAACGTTACCACTTTCACTAGAATGTGAAATGCTCGAGCTTCACCTCCTCTCCGTCACTACAATGCAGCCTTGCCCAGAAGCTTATCTACATTGTCTCTTTCTGAAGGCTCCATGCTCTTACAGTTTGTTGATGACCTACTTATTGCCTCATTGTTTGAGAGCTGTAAGCAGCAGCTCTCTCCCAACCGATGGAGAGCCACATAGCTGTGAAGCTGAAGTTCAACAGATATGTACACCACGACCTGACCTTTCAGACACACCCCTGAACAACTCTGACCTAGTTTTCTATGTGGATGGGGTCTGCTTCAAGAGACCCAGGCACAGGACAATGTCAGACTGGTTATCCTGTTGTTGATGATCATGGTGTTGTACAATCTTCTCTGTCTGCTTACAGTTTTGTGATCAGGACCTTCTACTTCCTGATATTTCAACAGATAAGAGTCTTAGATCTAAATCAGAAAAGGTGACGCAGCCATTTGGTATTTGCAGAGGGGGTAAATCAGACATGTGCGAACCGCTCACACACCACTTCTGGTTTTAGTGCATCTGGTCAGTTTTTAGGCAATTCCTCTTGTGCTAAAGTGGAGGCTCAGAGGTTTGCATGAAGGTAAATTTGATCCTACCAGGTGGTAACATAAGTGGAGTAAAGGTGGTAAGGTCTACACCGGGTCTGGGTATGATGAAAGGATATGCTTGGGTTTGTGGTAATCAATATTACACATTTTTGCCTCCCATGTATGCAAGGTACTGAGTAAACCAAACAAGAGTATAAGGCGCAACGTTTTGTACTTAAAAACCTTTGAAATATTACTGAGATCAAACATGGCTATATATGGTCAGAAAAGTTCACGCAATCATGTAATATAAATGCTCCATTACATTTCCCTCCTTTTGATTATAAAATCATACTATAAGCAAAGAATATATATAGAAAAATTCAATTTCTCTACAACATCAAATGTGTCAATTCACAAGGATTCATTGATCATCATAATGAGAAACTGATCAACTTCATTTACAAACTGGTTTTGTCATTTTATTCTTGCAAGAGGAACAGTTCTACAAATGCACAAGACAGTCTGCAGAAAATGTTCAGGGTGGGGCAGTCCCACGTTAGAGAAGCATTTACTTCTCTAACTGTTGTAGATACTGTAGCTACAATGGAATGTGCTCATCATTATCAAACCTCACTAACAAGCTGTGCTGGACCGTGTGAACCATCCTTCGCGTAGTACTGTGAGACACATTAACAGTTGTGATGAGTGGCCCTGTGGCACCATCTACAGGACAAAACAAGCTATTTCACCTACTGCGGGGGTAAAGTTTTTTTTACCATGACAATTATTCATTGTGAACTCATGTTTTAACATAAATGCACTTATTTATATTTCAAACAGCTCCTCTAATCACTATTTATCTTTTCAACTGCAGCCTATTTCTCTTTGTAACTCTTTCTATCTGTAAACGAACAGTATTTAAAAAGCTACAGTGCAATATAACACCTTATGTACTTAACAAATATCATAAAACATTCCTCATAAACTGTCATCATATCAACACAAATTTGCATCCCACCCATACAGAACATCTGCAACATCCTGTCACAGACACTGAAGTAAAGGAAGTAAAGCCGACTCAGGCCCTTCTTATAAACGGCCTCTGTATTTGTGGACCAGTCCAGTATGTTGTCTAGTGAAATAATTGAAGTCTTGTTAACGTTAGATGAACAGTGATAGGGTTACAAAAAAGTTAGACACACAGAGACACAGACAGACACCCAAGCAGACAGAGCCCCAGTTACAGATACAGACAGACAGAACAAAGTCAGACAGACCGACCAACCGAGACACAAATAGACAGACAGACAGACCCCCAAATAGAGACAGACCCCCAGATAGAGACACAGACAGACAGCCGTAGACAGACAGAACAAAGTCAGACAGACAGACCGAGACACAGACAGACAGACAGACAGACAGACAGGCAGAGACATAGAGAAAGACTTCCAGAAGAAGATACAGACAGGCACACAGTCACCAAGACAGACAGACAGCCAGGCAGAAATCCAGACAGACAACAAACAGAGACAAATAAACATACAGACACAGGTAGACAGACAGACAGACTCTGAAATAGAGAGATATCCATACAGAAAGGACACCCAGACAGACAGAGACAGACAGCCAGACAGACAGATATACAGAAAGACACCTGGAAAGACAGGCAGACTGAAAATGCCTTGTTGATGCCAGAGGTCAGAGGAGAGTGGCAAATGGAAATAAAAGATTGGAAACAAAATTGGAAATAGAAGAAGGTGCTGCTGTGGTCACTTAACCACCATGAATTCCTTACAATGATTGGAGCTTTACTGATTTTCTTCTTTTGTCGTTGTTGTCCTTGTTTGTGTTTCTTCAGGCCTTACCATTTCACTTGAGCATGATTACCAGCAACAACCTGATGTTCAAGGGACAATTCAAGGGAGTACTGCTTTTCTTTATTTTTCGCTTTTTATTGTCATGGTAAAAATACTTATACAGTACTGCAAATGTATACAGACTCATTTACAATGACCCGAATTCTGTATGTCTTGCATCTTGAATAGAGAGTAATGGTTATGTTTTCTGCACTCTCTTAGGAGTTGATTCAGATCCGACTCCGTGGCGGTCTGGTGACGAGCCAGAAGGGCGAGCAATATGGACGGAACACGGCGCACAGTGTGACCAGTCGTGGTATCCATTCTGGAGAACCTAGACATCATCTCACCTCACTCACTGTCTCTGATACACGTAAGAAAAGAACACAGGAAACCACCCAGATAGTAGGTCATATGACAGAACATTACACACATATAGAGAGACACAGGCAGATAGACACACAGAGACACAGACAGACACCCAAGCAGACAGAGCCCCAGTTACAGATACAGACAGACAGAACAAAGTCAGACAGACCGACCAACCGAGACACAAATAGATTTTTGTCTGTCTAGACCCCCAAATAGAGACAGACAGACCCCCAAGCAAACAGACAGATGTCAGGTGTCTGTCTGTGTCTCTGTCTGTCTCTATCTCTATCGGGGGATAGAGATAGAGACAAACAGAGACAATGCTCCATTACATTTCCCTCCTTTTGATTATAAAAATCATACTATAAGCAAAGAATATATATAGAAAAATTCAATTTCTCTACAACATCAAATGTGTCAATTCACGAGGATTCAAAACACATCATCATAATGAGAAACTGATCAACTTCATTTACAATCTGGTTTTTGTCATTTTATTCTTGCAAGAGGAACAGTTCTACAAATGCACAAGACAGTCTGCAGAAAATGTTCAGGGTGGGGCAGTCCCACGCTGATTCTTATACACTTCTAGGGAGTATTCGTTACTTATTATGATTTACTTATCTAACTGTTGTAGATACTGTAGCTACAATGGAATGTGCTCATCATCATCAAACCTCACTAACAAGCTGTGCTGGACTGTGTGAACCAAGGTCAAGTTTATACGTCAAACAACTACTGTTACAAACAACTTTCATAAATGAGAGAAATGTTTCTAAGTGCAAGGTACTGAGTAAAACCAAACAAGAGTATAAGGCACAACGTTTTGTACTTAAAAACCTTTTGAAATATTACTGAGATCAAACATGGCTATATATGGTTATAAAAGATCACGCAATCATGTAATATAAATTTTCCATTACAACCCAGACACAGTTCACCACTTGACATGCGAGATCCTGAGGAGTTATTCCCCCTCCGTCCATTTTAAAGGACTTGCTCTCTTACTTCCTTCACTTCACCACCCTTTGGCTGCTGAGACATCTCTGATTTGTTGAGTATGTCATGTGTCTTATAATGTTATATGAATTCATACTTGATTTGTGATGAAACACACAAAAGAGATATGTTTCCATGTCTCTTTTAGGTTGACCACCTTATATATGAGAGCAGAAGGAGTTGTTTTTCCTCTGTCCCCTTTTGAGGACCTGCTTTGTCTCCTCCATCATTGACTGGGCCACTTCTGGGTTCCTGATGGGTTTCATGTGGTGAGAGGAATGCAATATGTGTATGTTTAAAGGTTTATTATTATTATTGTTGTTTTTTTTGTTTTCTAGTGATCCACATCTCATTGTGTATGCAATATTATTATTATTTTTCCATTATTTAAAAAACTGTATCAATACAATATAACAAACAGAAAAAAGCCTATCTGTGGTTGTGATCCTTTCCACTCTGCCCACTCAATGCTCATTGCCGAGACCCACTTTCTCCTTTTAATCGGTCTAGTCTTCTGAGCTGCTGGTCCACAAGGTGAACTGGTAAATGTTGATAACTACATATTCTGACTCTCACAGTTTTTTAATCAGCACACTGTTATTCATGACAGATAAATTTAACATAGACAGACACTAAGCCATACAGACAGAGACCCAAACACACAGACAGAGAGAGAAACAGGCCGACACCAAGACAGACAGACACAAAGTCAGACAGACAGTCAGACACCCAAATAGAGAGCGAGCCAGACAGATAGACGGAGATGCTGACCGACAGACAGACAGACAGACAGACAGACAGACAAGGAAACAGAGATATAGAAAGACACCTGAAAAAACCATAGACAGAAAGACAAACACCAAGACAGACAGGTTGACAGATAGATAGATAGGTACCCGAATAGAGAGATACCCAGACAGACAGACAGACAGACACCCAAATAGAGACACCCAGACAGGCAGATAGACACCCAGACAGACAGAGACACAGACAGACAGAGACACAGGCAGACAGAGACACAGACAGACAAACACCAAGACAGACAGACACAAAGTCAGACAGACAGTCAGACACCCAAATAGAGAGCGAGCCAGACAGATAGACGGAGATGCTGACCGACAGACAGACAGACAGACAGACAGACAGACAAGGAAACAGAGATATAGAAAGACACCTGAAAAAACCATAGACAGAAAGACAAACACCAAGACAGACAGGTTGACAGATAGATAGATAGGTACCCGAATAGAGAGATACCCAGACAGACAGACAGACAGACACCCAAATAGAGACACCCAGACAGACAGAGACACAGACAGACAGAGACACAGGCAGACAGAGACACAGACAGACAAACACCAAGACAGACAGACAGACACCCAAATAGAGAGATACCCACACAGACAGACACCCAAATAGAGAGATAAACAGACAGACAGACACCCAAATAGAGACACCCAGACAGACAAACATACACCCAGACAGACAGAGACACAGGCAGATAGACAGACAGAGACACACAGACAGACAGAGACACAGGCAGATAGACCAATGACAGATGGACAGACACATTCCCAGGCAGACAGATATACAGACACCCACCCAGACAGAGAGAGAGACACAGGACAGAAAGACACCCAGACAGACAAGAGATGGAGAAAGACTTCCGAAGAAGATACAGATAGGCAGACCAAGACAGACAGAGAGAGACAGAGACAAACATACAGGGACACAGGCAGACAGATAAACAGACAGACACCGAATAGAGAGATACCCAGACAGACTGAGACAAAGGCAGATAGACACACAGACAGAGACAGACATCCAAGCAAATAGACACAGAGAGACACCCAAGTAAACAGACCCCCAGATAGAGACACAGACAACAGACAGAACAGAGTCAGACATCCAGACAGAGACACAGAAAGACACCCAAACAGATGGACACAGACATACACCTAGACAGACAGAGACACAGACAAATACACAGAAAGACAGTCACGCAGAGACATAAACATAGACGGAACAGACAACCCAGACATACAGTCACACAGAGACCTAAACACACACCCAAAACATTGACGGAGACAGACACCCAGACAGACAGAGAGACAGCCCAGATAGGCAAACAGAGATACAGAAAGACACCTGGAAAAGACAGAACAGATAAACATCCAGAAATACAGGACAACACAGGAAGACAGACACCATAGACAGACACCCACCCAGACCCAAGACATAGACCGAGACACAAACAGACACCCAAGACATAGACAACAGACAGTCAGACAGATAGACGAAGAGACAGGGATATAGAAAGACACCTTGAAAAAAACATAGACAGATAGACAAACACCAAGACAGACAGACAGATAGATAGACACCCAAATAGAGAGATACCCACACAGACGACAGGACACCCAAATAGAGACACCCAGACAGACAGTCACACAGAGACATAAACACACAATCAAACATACACAGCGACAGACAGCCCAGACAGAAAGACACACCAGACAGACAGAGATAGAGAAAGACTTCCAGCAGAAGCTACAGACAGAGGCACAGGCAGACAGACAGGACAGACAGACAGAGACACAGACACACACCAGAAAGACAAAGATACAGAAACACTCCCAGGAAAGGACACAGACAGGTAGACACCCCAAGACAGACAGATCCTCACCTAGATAACAGACAAATAGACAGCCAGGTTGACAGAGATACAGGAAGACACCCGAAAAAGACACAGATATGGCAGACAGACACCAAGTCAGACAGACCTCAAACACACACAACACCCAGACAGAGAGAGACACAGGCAGACACCCACAGAGACAGGCCGAGACACAGAAAGGTAGACCAAAGACATATGGACAGACATAAGACCGACAGACCGGGACACACAAACAAACAAACATACAGAGAGACACACACTGACACAAACAGGCAGCCACGTACACCAGACAGGCGACAGCTAGACAGGACACCCAGACACAGTTCACCACTTGACATTCGAGAGCCTGAGGAGTTGTTCCCCCTCCGTCCATTTTAACGGACTTGCTCTCTTAATTCCTCCACTTCACCAACCCTTTGGCTGCTGAGAGGTCTCTGATTTGTTGAGTATGTCATGTGTCTTATAATGTTATATGCATTCATACTTGATTTGTGATGAAAACCACAAAAGAGAAAAAGAGATATGTTTCCATGTCTCTTTTAGGTTGACACACCTATATATGAGAGCCGAAGGAGCTGTCCCCCTTTTGAGGACCTGCTTTGTCTCCTGGGTTCATGTGTGGTGAGAGGAATGCAATATGTGTATGTTTAAAGGTTTATAT
>JABGLX010000225.1:110000-186407 GCA_014281875.1 Nibea albiflora | reverse complement strand
AACAAGAGAACACACCTGTTCATTCTAATAAACACAAACACTTGACCTCATTCTACAGGCAGAAGCTTCACACAGTGCGAGTGTAGATCGTATCCCTGAATCTAGATCGTATCCTTGAATCTAGATCGTATCCTTGAGTGTAGATTATATCCTTGAATTTAGATCTTATCCTTGAGTCTAGATTGTATCCTTGAGTGTAGATCCCATCCTTGAATCTAGATTGTATCCTTGATCATATCCTTGAGTCTAGACCGTATCCTTGAATCTAGATTGTATCCTTGAGTCTAGATCGTATCCTTGAGTGTAGATCCCATCCTTGAATCTAGATTGTATCCTTGAGTGTAGATCCCATCCTTGAATCTACATTGTACCTTTGAATATAGATCGTATCCTTGAATCTAGATTGTATCCTTGAGTGTAGATCCCATCATTAAATCTAGATTGTATCCTTGAGTGTAGATCCCATCATTAAATCTAGATTGTATCCTTGAGTGTAGATCCCATCCTTGAATCTAGATTGTATCCTTGAGTGTAGATCCCATCATTAAATCTAGATTGTATCCTTGAGTGTAGATCCCATCATTAAATCTAGATTGTATCCTTGAGTGTAGATCCCATCATTAAATCTAGATTGTATCCTTGAGTGTAGATCCCATCATTAAATCTAGATGTATCCTTGAGTGTAGATCCCCATCCTTGAATCTAGATTGTACCTTTTGAATATAGATCGTATCCTTGAGTCTAGATTGTATCCTTGAGTGTAGATCCCATCATTAAATCTAGATTGTATCCTTGAGTGTAGATCCCATCATTAAATTTAGATTGTATCCTTGAGTGTAGATCCCATCCTTGAATCTAGATTGTATCCTTGAGTGTAGATCCCATCATTAAATCTAGATTGTATCCTTGAGTGTAGATCCCATCATTAAATCTAGATTGTATCCTTGAGTGTAGATCCCATCATTAAATCTAGATTGTATCCTTGAGTGTAGATCCCATCCTTGAATCTAGATTGTACCTTTTGAATATAGATCGTATCCTTGAGTCTAGATTGTATTCTTGAATCTAGATCATATCCTTGAAGCTGTTTTGTAGCTAGCCTTGGAAATCCCATGCTGCCTTGCACGATCATTCCGATCTGAAAGACAGCATGGAAACCCGTGCCAAAATGCTCGCCTGAGGTAGGGAGCCAATCAAAGAGCGGGGAGGGTGGAAAGACGATGAGGTGTACTACTCGACAAATCGAAGCTTGTAGTTTGTTTGAGACTGTTTACGGATCCAATTCAACACGACATAACGCACGACGACATCGTCCGGTGCCATTGCCTCGTCGAATTTCTGTCTCTCTAAATATGTCATCGGGTACAACTGACACGATTGGCTATGGGCTACGTATATGCCAAATGATAGACCTTCGTAACGCCCAATAAATGGCCATGGGCCATCGTTAACCACACCTCCCCTACAAGAAATTGAGTAGGTGGTTCCCAGACTGTATCTCACTTGTGATATAGCCTGGCGATAGCCAGTTTGTAGCTCCTGTAACATGAGAAAATGATGTAGCTAATGTAGTATCAGGTATGACAGCTGTTAGCATAACACTGGCTAGCTGTTTGCCCTGTTTGCAGTGTTTGTGCTAAGCTAGGCTAACTGTGTGCTGTGTCTGTAGTTAGATGGAGGACGTGGTGTTGCAATATAATCACTGTGTGTTCTGTCTCTTCATGAAGGTTAAGCTTCACTCAGCTTTTTTCACCACAGACTCAGTTTCTGTGTTCGGCTTGTTGTTAAGCTCTCGTGGGTTCAACACCTCCAGCTGCTAAGTGCTCTCTGCTGTCAGTGTGTGTGTGTGTGTGTGTGTGTGTGTGTGTGTGTGTTTCTGACTTCACCTACATTCAGGGACACATCTTAGATAAAGACCAGCTAACCGGGGACAGCTTGTCCAACAGGGGACAAAAAAAAGGACGTCCAGATGAAAGTTTATATTAAAGTTAAATGCCTCACAGCACTTTGTAATACATCTCTAAAAAACAATTTTATATCTTTAGTCACAACCATCTTGGTAAAAAGTGGTGAAAATATATATATATATATGTGTTACAGCAGCACATTGCCCACTCGCCAGGCTCCTGTTCTGGCAGCTATCAGCTGCTAACGAATTGAGCTAACAGCTGCTAACAAACTGAGCTATCAGCTGCTAACAAACCAAGCTATCAGCTGCTAACAAACTGAGCTAACAGCTGCTAACGAACCGAGCTATCAGCTGCTAACAAACTGAGCTACCAGCTGCTAACAAACCGAGCTATCAGCTGCTAACGAACTGAGCTAACAGCTGCTAACGAACTGAGCTAACAGCTGCTAACAAACTGAGCTATCAGCTGCTAACGAACTGACCTAACTCAGCTGCTAACAAACTGAGCTATCAGCTGCTAACAAACTGAGCTATCAGCTGCTAACAAACTGAGCTAACAGCTGCTAACAAACTGAGCTATCAGCTGCTAACAAACCGAGCTATCAGCTGCTAACAAACTGAGCTAACAGCTGCTAACGAACTGAGCTATCAGCTGCTAACGAACTGAGCTAACAGCTGCTAACAAACTGAGCTATCAGCTGCTAACGAACTGAGCTAACTCAGCTGCTAACAAACTGAGCTATCAGCTGCTAACAAACTGAGCTATCAGCTGCTAACAAACTGAGCTAACAGCTGCTAACAAACTGAGCTAACAGCTGCTAACAAACTGAGCTATCAGCTGCTAACAAACTGAGCTAACAGCTGCTAACAAACTGAGCTAACTCAGCTGCTACGTTTAAGTTTGGACGTTTTTATGTTCACACATGAAAAAAAGTTTTTTTTCTTTAAAAGTTGGTCATGAATTAATTTTTAAGTATTTTGTACTAATTTAACGCTGACAGTTTGACTGTTTCCACTTCCTGTGAATCATGTGAACAGACAGGAAGTGAGATCTGGCTAGGTTTGAGTGACTGAATGAATGAATGAACCTGTCGATCTGCCTGTTGTAGGGGAAAGGGGAAAGGGTCGTTGCCATGGTGCTGAAGGAGCTTCCTGGTAAAAAGGCATCCTCAGAAGGAAACCCCCTCCTCACCGTGACAACCAAGGTTGGCATGACGACAACGCTTGTTTGTTAACTGGCACTGTTCAGAGATTAATTAATCTTCTTCTTTTATTTTCCATCTTTGCTTATTTGCTTCAACTTCAGACCTGCAGCTTCTTCAACTGTCTGCAGAGACCTGTTAGACACTGTTACATGAATGTTACATTAACGTTACATTAATGTTCTTTGATAGATTCAACCAAAGATGAACATTTTTCAACAGCTGAACACGATCAGCTGATAATAAACCTGATCAATACATACCCATCATCAAACCAATAACTCACGTTCAGACAACCTTATCATGCTTAACAGTTAGCTAGTGTTTCTGTAGCGTTGACAGAACGTTCCAAAATAAACATATATCAGTCTGAAGTAAACTAAAGCTCCCTGCACTGCCCCTTCAAGAAATATGACACCTGAAAGATTCATTACGTGTCCGTAACAACACGAGGTAAAGGACGTCACATGACCACAGCAAGTCTCCTCACGAATAAAAATAATTTCTCGGGTCAGGGATGCAGCTACATGAAGAACAGACGCGACATGTTCCACGTCTGTGCACGGAACTGAAGCAGAGTCAGTCTGTTTCGGTCTGTGGTCTGTAGTTTGTGGTCTGTAGTCTGTAGTTTGTGGTCTGTAGTTTGTGGTCTGTAGTCTGTAATTTGTGGTCTGTAGTTTGTGGTCTGTAGTCTATAATTTGTGGTCTGTAGTTTGTGGTCTGTAGTCTGTAATTTGTGGTCTGTGGTTTGTGGTCTGTGGTTTGTGGTCTGTAGTCTGTAACTCGTGGTCTGTCTTCCAGTTGGTCCGGGAGCAGCAGGAGAGTCGTCCCCTGTTGAGTCCGTCTATTGATGACTTCCTGGCGGAGAGCCGGAGCGACGCCCCCTGCAGACCGCTCACCTCCAACACAGCAGGTAGACTAATGCCTCCTCCCCCTCTGCCTCACCCCCATCCCCCCTCCATCACCTCCCTCCCCCCTCTGCCTCACCCCATCCTCGCTCCATCACCTCCTCCCCCTCTGCCTCACCCCATCCTCGCTCCATCACCTCCTCCCCCTCTGTCTCACCCCATCCTCGCTCCATCACCCTCCTCCCCTCTGCCTCACCCCATCCCCCCTCCATCACCTCCTCCCCTCTGTCTCACCCCATCCTCGCTCCATCACCTCCTCCCCCTCTGCCTCACCTCGTACTGATGTTCAGTGTCTCCTCCTCTGTCTCCTCCTCTCTTCCTTCCTCCCTCTAACTTTGTGTCCTTGGCTGGCCCTCCTTCCTCCCCTTTGCCCATCTGTCAGCTCCCACTCAGCAGGTACACCAGCCATTATTAACACTGTGACCTCCCCCCTCCTTCTCTCTCCTCCCCCCTCCTTCTCTCTCCTCCCCCCCTCCTTCTCTCTCCTCCCCCCTCCTTCTCTCTCCTCCCCCCTCCTTCTCTCTCCTCCTCAGACGTTGGTTTCATGATTCAGTCTGATTAAATTTGTCATGTGAACACGGAACAGATTCTCTGACTATAGACATGTAATCTGACTACAGAAATGTAATCTGACTACAGACAAGTAATCTGACTACAGGCATATAATCCCACTACAGATGTGTAATCTGTTTACAGACATGTAATCTGATTACATGGGACAGTGTGATTGTGCAGCTGTTTGCAGGTACTGACTGTCCGTCCTGTCGTCCTGCAGTTCTGTCCACAGCTCTGGACCTGGTGGACCTCAGTGAACCGGGAGAGAGCAGCGGGGGCAGCAGTGTCGGGGGCAGCAGTGTCGGGGGCTGCAGTGTGGGGGGGCAGTAACGGGGGCAGCAGCAGCAGCAGCAGCAGTAAGGAGCAGAGGAGGAGCCCTTTGAGGAGGAAGACCAGCTCCAGGAGCCCTCGACGCCGGACGAGACCTGATGAGACCGAGCTAATCCAGGTGGATGTGGAACACCTGCCTGGAAGTCCCAGAACACCTGAAAGGATCTCATTGGACTCAGGTACGTCAGCCTGAAGTACACAGGTAGCTTGTGACCACGAGTAGTGAACTTTTTATGAGGTGATGATGAGTCCAGCTGAAGATGTGAAGGACCCACAGCAGAGCCACAAAAGTTGTAGAAACATTGTGCCATGATTGACAGCTGAGCCCTACCTGATGGAGTCGGCAGGTGAATGGGCAGGGCCCTCGCCGAAAGGTCAGAGGTCGTCGTCATGACACAGTAACAGACTCCTGATCAGCTGTTTGTCCTCGTGATGTCGTTCATTTTGTTAAAAGCGCTGAGCTCAGTCAGGTGTGAGTAACACAGCTTTAATCTGAGCTTTTATTGTGATGAGGAGTGAACTTCCTGTTTCACCTCAGTGTCCTTTCACAGAGTGTCCTCACAGAGTGTTCTCAGGGAGTGTTCTCACAGAGTGTTCTCACAGAGTGTTCTCACAGAGTGTTCTCACAGAGTGTTCTCACAGAGTACTCACAGAGTGTTCTCACAGAGTGTTCTCAGGGAGTACTCACAGAGTGTTCTCAGGGAGTGTTCTCACAGAGTGTTCTCACAGAGTACTCACAGAGTGTTCTCAGGGAGTGTTCTCACAGAGTGTTCTCACAGAGTGTTCTCACAGAGTGTTCTCACAGAGTGTTCTCACAGAGTACTCACAGAGTGTTCTCAGGGAGTGTTCTCACAGAGTGTTCTCACAGAGTGTTCTCACAGAGTGTTCTCACAGAGTGTTCTCACAGAGTACTCACAGAGTGTTCTCACAGAGTGTTCTCACAGAGTGTTCTCAGGGAGTACTCACAGAGTGTTCTCAGGGAGTGTTCTCACAGAGTGTTCTCACAGAGTACTCACAGAGTGTTCTCAGGGAGTGTTCTCACAGAGTGTTCTCACAGAGTGTTCTCACAGAGTGTTCTCACAGAGTGTTCTCACAGAGTACTCACAGAGTGTTCTCACAGAGTGTTCTCACAGAGTGTTCTCACAGAGTGTTCTCACAGAGTACTCACAGAGTGTTCTCACAGAGTGTTCTCAGGGAGTGTTCTCAGGGAGTGTTCTCAGGGAGTGTTCTCAGGGAGTGTTCTCACAGAGTGTTCTCACAGAGTACTCACAGAGTGTTCTCAGGGAGTGTTCTCACAGAGTGTTCCTCAGGGAGTGTTCTCACAGAGTGTTCTCACAGAGTGTTCTCACAGAGTGTTCTCACAGAGTGTTCTCAGGGAGTGTTCTCACAGAGTGTTCTCACAGAGTGTTCTCACGGAGTGTTCTCACAGAGTGTTCTCACAGAGTGTTCTCACGGAGTGTTCTCAGGGAGTGTTCTCACAGTGTTCTCAGGGAGTGTTCTCACAGAGTGTTCTCAGGGAGTGTTCTCAGGGAGTGTTCTCAGGGAGTGTTCTCACAGAGTGTTCTCACAGTGTTCTCACAGAGTGTTCTCAGGGAGTGTTCTCACAGTGTTCTCACAGAGTGTTCTCAGGGAGTGTTCTCACAGAGTGTTCTCAGGGAGTGTTCTCACAGAGTGTTCTCACAGAGTGTTCTCACAGAGTGTTCTCACAGAGTGTTCTCAGGGAGTGTCCTCACAGAGTGTTCTCAGGGGAGTGTTCTCAGGGAGTGTTCTCAGGGAGTGTTCTCACAGAGTGTTCTCAGGGAGTGTTCTCACAGAGTGTTCTCAGGGAGTGTTCTCACAGAGTGTTCTCAGGGAGTGTTCTCACAGTGTTCTCACAGAGTGTTCTCAGGGAGTGTTCTCACAGAGTGTTCTCAGGGAGTGTTCTCAGGGAGTGTTCTCAGGGAGTGTTCTCACAGAGTGTTCTCACAGTGTTCTCACAGAGTGTTCTCAGGGAGTGTTCTCAGGGAGTGTTCTCACAGAGTGTTCTCAGGGAGTGTTCTCACAGAGTGTTCTCACAGAGTGTTCTCACAGAGTGTTCTCACAGAGTGTTCTCACAGAGTGTTCTCAGGGAGTGTTCTCAGGGAGTGTTCTCAGGGAGTGTTCTCACAGAGTGTTCTCAGGGAGTGTTCTCAGGGAGTGTTCTCACAGAGTGTTCTCACAGAGTGTTCTCACAGAGTGTTCTCACAGAGTGTTCTCACAGAGTGTTCTCACAGTGTTGGGCTGCTCTGCGATCAGATCTGAAGCATGGTGTTATTGTTGTGTTCACAGTCAGTCTGTCGTCTCCTCTGGACAAATGGGACGAGGTGAACCTGGACATGGACAACGGAGGACGCAGGAGATACGAGAAGAGATGCACCTCCCATCACTCGTCCAGTGAACTGCTGTGGTAAATATGATCCGTCTGTCTCAGACCTGTGTGCTGTTCAGCCTGCGGCCTGCAGGAGGTGCTAACAGATTTCTGTTCCTTCAGGTCTGCAGAGTTCAAAACTGACCCGCTCAGCAAGAACAGCTTCGACATCCACAGCTTCGACGACCTCGACTTCATCTCCACCAACCAGGTCAGCAGTACTGCAGTACTTCATCCTCACAGTACTGCGATACACACAGGACAACTGCAGTACTTCATCCTCACAGTACTGCGATACACACAGGACAACTGCATTACTTCATCCTCACAGTACTGCGATACACACAGGACAACTGCAGTACTTCATCCTCACAGTACTGCGATACACACAGGACAACTGCAGTACTGCGTGTAGTTCAGGGAGCATGGAACATCAGGATGCTGGTGGTTAGTTCAGGTGACTTTGTGTGTGTACTGACAGCTGCTGGCTGACCTCTGTGTCTCTTTAGGACTGTGGGGCGTCCAGACGGAGACGGACACGTTCCCTGCTGGCCAGGAAGGAATCTCTGGAGGACGAGTTTGTCAGAGCGAAGGCTGCTGTGGAGGTACGACTGTCCCCCAACATGTCCTCACTTCATAATCTGTCCTCACATCATAAACTGTCCTCACTTCATAATCTGTCCTCACATCATAAACTGTCCTCACTTCATAATCTGTCCTCACATCATAAACTGTCCTCACTTCATAATCTGTCCTCACATCATAAACTGTCCTCACTTCATAATCTGTCCTCACTTCATAATCTGTCCTCACTTCATAATCTGTCCTCACTTCATAAACTGTCCTCACTTCATAATCTGTCCTCACTTCATAAACTGTCCTCACATCATAACTGTCCTCACTTCATAATCTGTCCTCACTTCATAAACTGTCCTCACTTCATAATCTGTCCTCACATCATAAACTGTCCTCACTTCATAATCTGTCCTCACTTCATAATCTGTCCTCACATCATAAACTGTCCTCACTTCATAATCTGTCCTCACTTCATAAACTGTCCTCACTTCATAATCTGTCCTCACATCATAAACTGTCCTCACTTCATAATCTGTCCTCACTTCATAAACTGTCCTCAACTTCATAAACTGTCCTCACTTCATAAACTGTCCTCACTTCATAAACTGTCCTCACTTCATAATCTGTCCTCACTTCATAAACTGTCCTCACTTCATAAACTGTCCTCACTTCATAATCTGTCCTCACTTCATAACTGTCCTCACTTCATAAACTGTCCTCACTTCATAATCTGTCCTCACTTCATAAACTGTCCTCACTTCATAAACTGTCCTCACTTCATAATCTGTCCTCAACTGTCCTCACTTCATAAACTGTCCTCACTTCATAAACTGTCCTCACTTCATAAACTGTCCTCATTCATAACTGTCCTCACATGCACTTGGTGTCCTGTGATTTGATGACTTGTCCTCGTCCGGCAGCTCTCAGTGCTGTTATGTATCACATTTAACTGATATCTTCAGGATGTTGCTGATCCCAGGTCCAGTCTGTACTTCCCGTCTCCTCTGAGGACGGACGCTGACGCTGCACTCAGATCAGATGAAGCAGATCAGTTTCCACCTCTGGTCCCATCACAGTGTCCTCAGCTGTCCTCTGCTTTTAAATACATTGACTTAGAATCTGTAGACTGCTGGTTCTGGTTGGTTCAGTTGGTTCTGGTTGGTTCTGGGTTTATATAAAGGTGTGATCCTGTCTGAGGAGCTGAGGTGAACTAACAGCTCTGTGATTAAAGTGCAGATTTTCTCTTGTGTCGATGAGTTCTTCAATCCACTCAGCTCGCCTCAGTGAACCAATCACACGCATTGTCTGGTTAACGAGCCACTGATTTAAAAAGGTTCACACCGAATGAGAGGTCCAAACTCCATCAGCTGACAGCAGGACGCTGTGAAGTTCTGCTCCGGAACTCTGTGTTCCTACATCACCCATCAGCTCCACATGAAACATATAAACTAAACACACTACGACTCCCAGGGTGCAAACAGCCAATCACAATGAGGATGTGGATAATTAGAGATGTTGCCCAGCTGCATCATGGGTAATGTAGGCTGCAGTCTGTTGTTCTGACTGAGCGTGTGCGGCTGTGTTTCAGTCGGACACAGAGTTCTGGGACAAGATGCAGGCGGAGTGGGAGGAGCTGGCCCGGAGGAACTGGCTGGAGGAGTCTGAGGATCAGGGTCCAATCCCGCCCAGCGTCTCACCTGCAGAGAAGGTAAGGTCCCAACATTTCCCCAGCATGCATTTCTCCTGCTTGATGAATGTTGACAGATTATGAGGGACAACAGCGTTAATCTGAAGTTTTAATCCGCTGACCTGAGGTCAGCTCACTAATCCGCTCAGGTGTTACATCACCGTGGCGACCGCTGGTGTCGTTAAGCCTGGGACGATATATTGTCCCACAAATGATTTCCAATAAACAATATGATCATATTCCTTTGATGTGTCAGTTTGTGACACGCACTGTCTGTCAGACGTTTGCAGCATTGCATTTCTTTTGCACTGCTGCGTTTATATTTACCTCGACCAACTGGGTCGGGTGGTTCTGCTTTAGGTGGGCATGCACGTTTGTCGTGTTGCCTTTTTTTGTTGCCACCCACTTTTGAACAAATTGGGCATACTGGCTCACCTTGCTCATTCGGTTTGAAGCTGAAGTATTCCCACATCGGGGCAGTGTTTGGCATTGCAGTCATCTTTTCTCCTCGCGTTGCTCCGCACGAGGCGGACTCAGAGTGAAGCCTCTTGTCATCCAGCCTGCTTGGAGGCGAGAGACGAGGACAACACACGCATGCACACAGCAATGCATCGAGGCCGGCAGAATGAGTTCATTTTAATTTATCGTACAATTCATTGATTTGTTGATTATTGTCCTTATCAAACATCTGCCTTCTTCTTCAGGTTTAATGTTCAATAAGTCACTTCCTGTGAATACTGACAAAATAAAAGCATGCTCAGGCTTTTATTTTTAGATTTGTGCAAACACTCCATCCATCTTTCACATAACACACAAGCTGCTGTTGAAAGGCTTTTATTGTGAAACAGGAACAGGAAGTGAATTTGCGGTCATGTGTCTTGTGCAGGGTTACTACTTCAACACCAACAACCCGTACAGAGACTGGCCCAACGCCTTCGCCGAGGGGCAGGAGAAAGCCCGCGAGGGAGACCTGAACACGGCCGTGCTGCTGCTGGAGGCCGCCATCCTGCAGGACCCACAGGACTCTGAGGTGAGCCTGAGCTTGCGGCCTGCGGCGGGAAGTGGCGGTCATGTGACCTGGACTTACTCCTTTTCTTCTTGTCGGGTTTTCAGGCGTGGCAGGTTTTAGGGATGACTCAGGCTGAGAACGAAAACGAACAGGCTGCCATCGTCTCTCTGCAAAGGTCAGACTTGCTGCACCTTCACAGTGACCATCACACTCACCTGGACTCACCTGGACACACCTGGAAGCTACAGCCCACCAGACTCCACTGACAAATCCAACATTTAACCTCAGACAAACATAAAACAAACCTTCAGTCACATGACGTCCTGTAGTTTGATTGTTTGTTGTCAAACCGGGTCGTCCTGTGACTGCAGATCCGATGCTAAGCTAATCTGTGACCTCTGACCCTGTGACCCTCTGTAGGTGTCTGGAGCTCCGCCCTAACAACCTGTCGGCTCTAATGGCGCTCGCCGTCAGCTTCACTAACAGCAGCATGCAGCGGGAGGCGTGTGACGCTCTGTGCCGTTGGATCTGTCACAACCCGCGATACAAACACCTGGTGCTGGACCGCCGCAGCCCACTACAGGGCTCCCCGGCCACGCCGCGCAGGGGCCCCCATGCACTAGCCAGGTACAGAGGGGTACTACAATACCCATGAGCCTCTGCTGCTGTCACTGACTGAATGCCTCATTTACCTGTGTGTGTGTGTGTGCGTGTGCGTGTGTGTGTGTGCATGTGTGTGCATGTGTGTGTAGAGCCGAGCTGCAGGACGTCCTGCTTCTCTTCCAGGAGGCGGTTTTGTTGAATCTGGACTGTGTGGATCCGGACCTGCAGACCGGGCTCGGAGTTCTCTACAACCTCAGCTTGGACTTCAACAAGGCGGTCGAAGCGTTCACTGCAGCACTGACTGTCAGACCACAGGTAACACACACGCACACAGTTCTGCGTGTTGATTGGTTGTTGGCTTCAGTTCTGAGGTCAAAGGTGACAGGACACTTCACCTGGCTGGTCACTTCCTGTGTCTTCAGGACTACCTGCTGTGGAACCGTCTCGGTGCCACATTGGCAAACGGCGACCGCAGCGAGGAGGCGGTGGAGGCGTACACGAGAGCTCTGGAGCTGCAGCCCGGCTTTATCCGGTCCAGATACAACCTGGGCATCAGCTGCATCAACCTGGGAGCTCACAGGTAACACTCACCTGACCTCAAGCATCAGCTCACCGGTCCGTTCAATGGTGGGTCTCACCTGGTTCTGGTTGTGGTTCGGTCCTGCAGGGAGGCGGTCAGTAACTTCCTGACGGCTCTGAACCAGCAGAGGCGGAGTCAGCGCTGCAGCCACCAGCAGATGTCGGCTAACATCTGGGCGGCGCTACGGATCGCCGTCTCTATGATGGACCGACCCGAGCTGTTCCAGGCTGCCAGCGTCGGAGACCTGGACCTGCTGACCAGGGCATTCGATGTGGGTGACGTCTGATCGTGGACTGGGCGTCCTGCTCGTCTGATTCGGAGGAAGTCTGGACGGATGCGGAGGCGGAGTCAGGTTGGACAGTTTGGTGTGAAACCAAAGACACGGCGTTTAAAACAGCACAACCCTTTAGCTTCCTGTTTGTCAGCGTGAGTGCCGGCGGCGGCGAGGTCGGCGCCACTTCAGGTCCTAATGAGTCAACAGACCACACCCACCTGTGATGTCATAGTGTACTGGAGTTCATGTGGGTCGCTTCCCTGTCTTATCTTATTTACTTTTAATTTGAAGCGTGTTGATTCAAACACTTCCTGTTTATTCACTCATGACTTCTTGCTCTAATGTTTCTCTCCATGCTTTTAATGTGAAACATCAGCAGGAAGTGTTACATCTCACATGACATCCCTCACAGGAAGTGGCCTGCCATTGGCCGCAGCTCTCCTTTCGTCTTCCCACTCTGAACTCGGCGCCGCTAAACACGACCGTGATTGGTTGAAAGAGGTTTCATCAGTTTGAGCGTCCATCACCATGGTAACGATTTAAAATATTTAAAATTTAACATTAAATTATAAACATACATATAAATTATATTTAAAAATATAAACAAATATTCTGTAAATTTAATGAAACAAGCTCAGGGAGGAAGACTGCAGACGTTCTCTGAATGTTCTCTGAAGGTTTCTTTCTGTCACTTCTCCTTTGAACCCTTTAAAGCCATATATGGTCGTCAGATCATGTGACCTTCAGACTCACCTGTTCTTCGTCACATCACTTTGTTTTCTTTGACGGTCTGTTTTGTCACTTCCTTCCTGTCGTTGGTTCTCAGGTGAATTGCGTGTTAACAAGCACATTTTAACGTTATAAGAACTATAAACAAACATTAGTCTAACGTATCCTGTCACTTAATCAACACTTACTCTGTATTTTAAACATTCCTGAACGTTCTCTCAGCGTTAATCCTTCAGTAATCAATCGTTATTATAACGTTCATGATTTAATGTAGAGCAGCTCAACAAACAGCACAACGTTAAGAACAACCCACAAGAACAGGCCCGGTTCTCTAAGGTTCTGGTCCACAGTCAGCAGGGCTTTCTAAGGTTCTGGTCCACAGTCAGCCCGGTTCTCTGAGGTTCTGGTCCACAGTCAGCCCGGTTCTCTGAGGTTCTGGTCCACAGTCAGCGGGGCTTTCTAAGGTTCTGGTCCACAGTCAGCCCGGTTCTCTGAGGTTCTGGTCCACAGTCAGCCCGGTTCTCTGAGGTTCTGGTCCACAGTCAGCCCGGTTCTCTGAGGTTCTGGTCCACAGTCAGCGGGGATTTCTAAGGTTCTGGTCCACAGTCAGCCCGGTTCTCTGAGGTTCTGGTCCACAGTCAGCGGGGCTTTCTAAGGTTCTGGTCCACAGTCAGCCCGGTTCTCTGAGGTTCTGGTCCACAGTCAGCCCGGTTCTCTGAGGTTCTGGTCCACAGTCAGCGGGGCTTTCTGAGGTTCTGGTCCACAGTCAGCCCGGTTCTCTGAGGTTCTGGTCCACAGTCAGCGGGGCTTTCTGAGGGTTCTGGTCCACAGTCAGCCCGTTCTCTGAGGTTCTGGTCCACAGTCCAGATGGGCTTTCTGAGGTTCTGGTCCACAGTCAGCCCGGTTCTCTGAGGTTCTGGTCCACAGTCAGCAGGGTTCTGGACAGGAAACTGAACCTCTGCAGAGTTCATTTAAGTAATTTTACCTCACAGAACACAGAAGGTTCTGGTCCACTTAATGTTGGTTCTGATCCAAACTAACGTGTTAAAAGTCTTACAATGACACAAACAAACTGACTGATGGACTCTGGACCAGAACCTCAATAGCCAAACAGAATGCAGTATTCACCCTGACATGCGTTGTGATCTGTCGGTTGGTGAACGTTCCTCTGCAGCTTCATGAATCCTTCAAGTGTTTCTGAAATAAAGAGCTGAACCAGAACCAGAACCTCTGTCATCTTTTGATTCTGTCTGTCTGCTCACCTACCTGTCTGTCTGCTCACCTACCTGTCTGTCTGCTCACCTACCTGTCTGTGTGGCTGACAGAGCACAAACTGGAGTTAACAGACGATATTTTAGTTTAACGTTAGTTTCACGTACAGAAAGAAAACATGACACTAAAACAGATTCTCTACGACTGATTCGAAGTTTCCTCATTGATCATCGAGTGATCAGTCCGAGGTGTTGTGATGACTGAGTGACCAGCAGGAGGCGCTGCTCACCAACAACACAGTCCAGCTCTTCTTCTTTAGTTTCCCTGCAGGTAGTGAACAGAGAAGGCCTCCAGCTGAGTCTCCAGCTCTGTGGCTCTGTTCCTGAAGAAGAGACCCAGATCAGCCATCAGAGTGCAGGACGTTAAAAAAACTTTAAAGATATACATATTTTCAAATATATTGTAAATAAATACATCTTTACAAAATTCAGATTTGATGGTATGGTTGGGTGGTAATTAAATTAAATCAGATGGCCCTCGTGGTTTCCATAGAAAATGTGAGGCAATGTTTCACAAAGTTTTTAACATGATGCTGACTCACCACGCGTGAACCTGACGGCGGTCCTTAAATGTGGACCAGGAAGTGGTCTTAGTGATGTCTCAGGAGGTGTGAACGTGTTGAGCCCCGCCCCCTCTCACCTGAAGGCCTTGGACCTCCTCTGGATGTTCTCCAGCCTCTGGATCCTGAAGCTCAGCTGCCTGATGTTTCCCTCCAGCTCAGCTTCGCTTAGGTCGACTCTCTGAGCGAGGCGGCCAAAGGTGGACGACAGCTCCCTCAAACACAAACACAACAGGTGAGTCAGGTGCCGCCAGGTGTTCGCTCAGAGAATGCGCATGTCAGAGAGGGGGCGGGGTCTTACTTGTACACCTGCTGGCTGCAGGCAGAGCTGCTGATGGGGATGATGGCTCTCAGGCGCGGCGTGGCGTGCTCCACAAACTGCTGCTTCAAAGCACGCTCCCTGCTGGCATCCGTCCAGGTGAGTCTCTCGTACAGGTAGAGCAGGCCGTACAGAGAAAGAGACAGAGTGACGATACGCCAGCCCACCGAGCGCCACACCTGAGACACACACACACACCTGAGGCGCACACACGCATAATGGACAGTTCTCATTGGTCCAGCTGTGCTCTGAACACGTGATTGGTCGGTGACAGACACTTGAAGACATGCAGAACTGACAAGGTGACTGACTTCAAATCTCTGATGAATTATTGATTATTAATTTGACCTCCTGGTGGACATGACATACCACTCCACCAATCAGTAGCACCGTCATGGACGCCCGGGAGGAGACAGAGACAAGCCCAGTCGCTATGGAAACCACCATCTCATCCTTAAAAGTGGAGCTTTCCTGCAGACAGACAGACGGGCAGAGACAGTTCCTGTAATAAACTTTAAATGAGCATGGAATGATGAAACGATAATAATAAATGGTTGTCATGGAAACACCTGCAGTCGATGGTCCGGGCTGCTCAGCGCTCGCTTGGCGTTGACGGCACCGATGAAGCGCGTGACGAGGGCGGTCCAGCCCAGAGAAAACTGGAACTCAATGTTTTCACGGAAGTCTGCACAGAGGGCAGTGAGCCCGAGGTCATAGGTCAACTTGAAGGAGGTGGAGGGAGCAGACAGCTGCTCCTGAGCGGACAGAGACAGCAGAGGACGGACGCTGTCTGAGGACAGAGGAGACAAATGACACGTCACGTCACCTGTTGCACCGGGAAACACGAGAACAAAGCGAGGCGTCCTACCGATCATATGACTCTAGAGCGTCTCTGATGAGGACGGCTGATGGAGCAGCGGTGAGACAGACAGCCCCACCATCCTGTCTTCCACATGCTGCAGCAACTTCTGGACACAGAGACAGAGAGACAGGTCATCAGGGTGAAGCAGAACTCCACCTCATGGATGAGCGGGAGAAGTCATGCTTTAGTACGTGAAGCAGGTGGTCGTGGATACATGTGCAACTTTACATTTGACTGTTCCACCAGCTCCAGTGTACGCCTCACTGGAGACATGTCAGGTCCAGCCTGCTTCAAGGACCTCAACCATCAACCCCCATCATCGATCAATCAAAATTGATTTTATTTTAAACTTACTTACTTTTTACTTACTTACTTTTTCGGAAAATCCTTTTTTTCTTTGAAAAACTTTTTCCTTTTCTTTTTTTAAACATAAATTCGGGAAAATTTGACTTTTTCCTACAGAAGAAAACAGTTTTCAGAAAATTTATTTTTTTTAAACAAAAATTTTATCGGAAAATTCCAATTTCTTTAAAATGAAAATGAATGTGAATGAGAAAATTGTGATTTTTGAAATAAAAATGTATACTCTATAATTGCAGTGTTTTCTAGAAAAAAAATTCAAATTTTTCTGGAAATTGTGTTATTTATTTTTTTTGGAAAATAGCAATGTTTCTATGAAAAAATTATATTTCTTTTGGAAAATTGACTTTTTAAATTAATATTTGAATTTTTCTCAGCAAAACTACGATTTCTTTTTTTTTTTTAATTTGGAAAATTTTGTTTCAATTCCCATTTTTGATGAAATTCAATTTTCATCTAAAAAACAAGTCCTATTTTTGGGGGGAAATTGTGACTTCTACAAAAAATCTGGAATTTTCTGGAAAATTGCAAAATTTTTTTAATGGTAAATTGCAACTGTTTTAATGGTAAAGTTTGATTTTTCTTCAAGTAAAATTGCGATGTTTCTAGGAAAGTTTTGAATTTTAACATGAAAAAGTCATTGCATTGTCATTTTTTTTCTGGAAAACTGCAATTTTTTTAACGATAAATTTTGATTTTTCTTTACGGAAATTGTGATGCTTTCTATAGAAATTGTGAATTTTTCAAGTGTAAATTCCATTTTGTTCTTCGAAAATTGCGATTTTCTTTACGGAAAAATTGCGATGTTTTCTATGGAAAATTTTGAGTTTTTTTTACATGAAAATCGCGATTTATTTCAGAGAAAAAAAAATCATTGCAATGTTCTTCCGGAAAACTGCAATTTTTTTTTTAACAATAAATTTTAGATTTCTTACAGGAAATTGCGATGTTTTCTATGATTTCTGTGTAAATTCCATTTTTTTTCTTTAAAATTGCGATTTTTTAACAGTAAATTTTGATTTTTCTTAACGAAAATTGCGATGTTTTCTATAGAAAATTTTGAATTTTTAAATGAAAATTCAAACTCTTTCTATGAGAGAGGAGCAGCGGTTCTACTCCGAGCTCCCCGCGAATGGCCGAGCTTCTCACGCTATCTCTAAAGGAGAGGCCCTATATGGCATCCTGTGTGTGTGTTCTTTCCTCCTCCTCTCCTGGGTGTGGTTTCTTTTCCTCCTCCTCTTCTCTAGGTGTGGTTTGTTTGCAGGTGTTTTCTATCATTACTTAGCATGACAGTATTTATGCCACTGCAGTCTGGCGCTCTTTCCCTTTCCTGATCCCTCTCCTGTTCTGGGCTCCCCTGTCCCCAGTCAGGGTCGGTATGGTTTGGTTTGCTTTCCTTTGCTTTGCTTTGCTTCGCTTTAGCTTAGACTGATGCTTTAGGTTGTCCTTTGCTTTTGTTTCACACTATCAACACTTGCACACTTACATTCCTCAATCATGCACATCCTACACTACTGATACCACTGCTTCTACACACTCCATAACCTTAAATCCTTTGTGATGGTTTAATTTGGTCTAATTTACTTAAATTTGATTTAATAAACAATCATTTAAACCAATGCATATGTTTTTGGTTTTTTTTGGAAAAGTGAGATTTTTTTCAGAAAATTGTTTTATATGAAATATTCATTTTTTTTTCAGACATTGTGACCTTTTCTAAATAAAAATTTAATTTTTTTTAAATCTGAAAACTGCAAACTTTTAAAACAAAAATCCAATTTTTTTCAGAAAATTGTGACTTTCTCTACCAAAATCACACTTTTTATGTTTATGTTCTGACTTTTTCCGGAAAATTGTGATTTTATTTATTTGTGAAAACTGTAAAAAAAAAAAAAAAAAAAATTTAATTTGCGTTTTTTTAAACCAAAAGCCTACTTTTTTTTTAATTTATTGTGATTTGTGAAAATTTTGGGTTTTTTTTAAATTGTGACTTTAAAATGAAAATTCTATTTTTTCAGAAAATTTTTTATAACAAAACTTTGTCTTCTATTAAATGGAAAAGTGACTTCTTACCTTTATATTCTAACTTTTTCCAGAAAATTGTGATTTTTTTTTCCTACAGAAAATTGTGATGTTTTGCACAGAAAATTGTGAATTTTTAAAACAAAAATCCAATTTTTTTCTGAAAATTCTGACTTTTTCTACGAAAAAATCTGACTTCTTATGAAATCTGCTCCAGAAAACTGCTTTTTTCTTTTTTCTTTTTTCTGACTTTTTAAAATGAAAATTCTCATTTTTCCTCAGACTGCATTTTTGACAATTGTAACTTTTTCTATATGTTACTTTTGAAAGAAATGTAATTTACTTTAAATGTTTTTATTATTTATTTTTCTATTGTGTTGTATTTTTGTTCTTGTGTGTGAAGGCAGACAGCAAAATTTAATTGCTGTATAAACCATGTTTTTATTTGACAAAGCTCTTGAAATGAAAGTAATTTATTATTTTAAAGTAATCATGTAATCTGTAGAAATTCAATGAACATTTTTTTAAAGTTCATAAAAAGCAATCTTTTTCAAAAGTAATCTATTAAAGTAATAGATTACATTTTGAAAAGATTATTTTCAATTCTTTTAAATCTTGATGAACCTCAGTTTCAATTTTTAGGTGGTCAGAATGGCCCAGTGCAGCACGGGGGATGGCGTGATAAGCATCCCTGACTGCGGTGTAACAATGATCCAGAATGTTCTCCTCTCTGGTCAGGCATTTAGTAAACTGTCTGTATTTATGGAGTTCATGACTGGGATTTCCTTTAGTCACCACGGACAATAAGTAAAGAGTCTGGGTTGGTCCGCTCCACATACAGTATGTGGTCAGTGAGCATCCGCTGTGCCTCCTGCACGTTGGCATGTAGCGAGATGTAAACACCGACCAGAATGAAGCAAACTCATGGGGTGAATAAAAAGGATTACACTTTATGATGAAAGATTCCAGGTGAGGAGAACCGTGTTGCTGGATCACTGTCACATCGTTGCACCGACCACTGTTGATGTAGAAACAGATTCTTCCACTTTTAGTTTTGCCGGAAAATTCTGTGTCTCTGTCCGCTAGTCTGGTATTAATCCGTATTGATCCACACAGCCATGTCTCCATGACGCACAAAACAGCAGATAAAGAAATGTTTTTTTGTTTTGTTTTGTTTTTTAGCAAAAATTCAATTTTTTTCTCAGAAAATTGCAAGAAATCTGACTTTTTATGATTGATTTTACATTAAAATATAGCAATTTTCAAAAGAAAAATCAGCATTTTCAGAAAATAAACATTTTTGGGGGAAAATTACAGTCTCTTTGCAGGAAACATTTTCACTTCAGAAAGTATTAGTTTGAAAAAATAGATGACTTGTGAAAGAAGATTACTTTTTGTGTTAAATGTTAAATCTTTTTTCAAAAGTTTGTAAAAGTCATCTATTTTAAAAAGTAATCTTTGGTTTTTAAACTACTTTATTACATCCTCCTCCTTCACTGTCTAGTGGAGATTGTGGCTGATCCCTCCCACCCCGGATACAAACTCTGATGGTGTGATGACAGTCAGATTAATAAATGTGGTTTGATGGAAGTCTATGAGACATTTTCAGACCCAAGACTGTAATCAGCACCAACACCACACCCACCTTTTTATGTGATAAATAATGAATCATTCACATCATTACACTGGCATTTAAAGTCAGGACAGTTACTCAGTGTTTGGTAGTTTGGAGCCGGTCTGAAGTTGATTCAGAGATTTATGAAATAAATATCGATGTGATGATTTTATAGCAGTTTGTGTCGACCAGTCATTGTCTTCACAGACTGAACTGAAGACTGAGACTGATGTTGAATCTTCAGTGTCTTTAGTCTTTGTGAGTTTCAGTCTGTGGAGGATGAGATGACTCTGCAGTACTGGTTTTTAACCACTAGATGTCACTGTTACACATAAAGTTACACAATGTTGTGTCAAAGATGCGTGTAGAGATCAGATGGTCAGATGTTCAGTTGGCCAGCTTTGTGCTAAGCTAGGCTACACATGCTGGAAAAACTGACGTGTGTTTGCAGAGCTTTAATAATTATTAATACAAGCAGTAGTTTTACTGCAGTACTCACAGTTTTGTAGAGCTCCAGAGTTTCTTGTGTCGGGTTGAAATCGGCTCTGAACTCGTCGACCAGAACAGGAAGAGACCGTATCTGATCTGACAGAGCCGCTGCGACCTGAGGACCAACATCAGCCTGCTGTTACTGAACCTCCACCCAACACCATCGCTACAGACCAGAGACATGGACTAGAGACCAGAGACGTGGGCCAAAGTCCACTCCACTCACTGTTTTGATGACAGCATGATGACTGTAATAATCGTCATAAACGTCAGCTAACTGAACGTCAACATTTAGTTCAGTCATGGCTGCTTTGTGAACATGTTAGCTGTTGCAGCATGTTGCTGTGTTCTGTAAACTGATCTGAGATCTGGACCAAGATCAACCTCGGCTGGAGGATTACTTCACCTTTGGCAGTGACATCATCAGTCAGCGTCCTGATCCGCTCTTTGACGTTGTCGGTCAGGCGGTTAATCTGTCCTCGGACAAAGTCCAGCCGGTCCCTCTGATCCTCGCGCTCCTCCAGGCAGAAGATCCTGTCAGAGATCAGAGGTCAAAGGTCAAAGTCAGACGCTCTACAAAAATAATTTTTTGGAAATTAGCGAAAGAGGAAGTGAGAGTCCTGACTTCCTGTCTGCGGAGGCGATGTTGATGGCGTCCATCACAGCCTTGATGGCCTCAGTAATCTGCCACGCTCTCACCGTGTGCTGCTCAAACTTGGTCTTCACTGCAGACTGAGAGATGAACTCCTGCAGGGTCAAAGGTCATTTCAGTGATCTCTGCTCAACGCCTGAACGCAGCTTTGTTTGTCTCTCTGTACCTCAAACGTCCTCTCGAACGTCTGAAACTCTCTCAGTCTCTCGTGGAAACCTTCAGCCAGAGCGCCACCTGCAGGAAGAAGGAAGAAGGTGATGCACAGCACAGTGAGCTGGTCCAGAGTCAGTGAACCTCCTCACACCATCTGCACATGACTCTGCAGCTCGCTAACACTTCAACATCAGGAAGCTGTAAGTCATCTGTTCTGTGTGATGAGAGGAGGCTCCGCCCCCTGCTATCCCTCACCTGGCTCACCTGTCTCAGGCATGCCCTGCGCTCGCTGCATCCTGGAGCTCAGGACCTCTTTGGCTGAGATGAAGAAGATCCTCTCCGGAGCCTCGTCCAGACCGACCACCTTTAGCTCCTCGGCCAGGAAACTCACACAGCGGTCCAGGTGCTGCTTTCTCACCTGGACAGCAGGGGGAGGGCACAGAGGGGAGACCTGACCGTGACCAACCAATCAAAAAACTGGATTCTGCATTGCCATGGTTAGCAAGTCAAACCTCCTCGATGTACTCTGGCTCGCTCACTGAGGCGTCCCATCGGTTGTGGAGGATGAAGATGTTCGGTTTAGAGATTCTCTCACTGACTTTGTGGAAGAAAAGTTTCTCCTGAACAGAAAAATACAAATATTATGAATCTATATGCAATCAATACATTCACTCAATATGAATACCAACACTCACCGTGTTCATGAGGGTCGACTCTGCATTTCCCACCAGGACAAAGACGTCAGCGTCCAGACAGAACTTATCGATCCAGCTGTCCAACTCCAGAGTGACGTCAGTGCCAGGGCTGGTCAGAGGGTGAGGCGAGGAGGTTGTAATCAGCAAAGACACCAGTAGATGTCACTAAATCTACAGACTGGATGTTCTCATGACCGCCTCATGATGATGGTGACTGTTGACCGTCAGCTGATCAATAAATCCACAAACATGGACTGAAGGTGGACGTTACCTGTCCATCAGAACCAGATCGTCTCTCAACAGAGTACAGCGACTTTTGGGCCAGAAGACTTTGACCAGACTGCCCGAGTCCAGAGTCGGATCCATGTGGAGAGCATGAGCCAGCTGGTTCACGGTCTGAGGAGGGGGAGGGGGGGGAATCAATGAGGTCATAGATGACTGCAGACAGAGACACAGACACATTGACTTTGACTTCTCTGTCGTACAGTGACGTTCCTCCTCTCATTGGATGTCTCGGTGGTGAGGTAAGCTTCGTCTCCGTCAGTTCCTTCGACTCTCAGGAAACAGTTGGTGGTGTGTCCGATGCCACTGGGCAGCACTCGGTCTCTCAGCATGGCGTTGATCACAGTGCTCTTCCCGTTACTGGTCCTGAATCACAGACACTCTGTTATATTAAATACAGACACGGACCAGAAGTCCTTCAAATGTTGAGGAAGATCATGTGATAGTATTTAAAGCTCCAGAACTGCACTGAACTACTTTACTGTCTTTGAGTAAACTGACTTAAATTATGGAGAGTTCATAAAGAAAACAAACAATAAACTGACTGAACCAATAAATGACACAATAAATGAACACACAACGTGTCCTAAACATGAAATATTAGAGACAGCAGTTTGTTACTGAGAGCCGTTATTTCATCAGAAGGACTTTTATCACATTTAGAAACATTTCATCATCGTCCTCTCTGCGAATGTGTTGCAGGAAGCTGCAGCAGTTTGTGGATCAGAGATAAAGTTTATCTGAGTGACGGTTCAGTTCAACAGAAAGGAGCTAATTTATCAGCAGCTCCACACTGAAACACAAAACACGCTTCATCTGCCTCGTGTCCATCCTCAGAGGACACCGACACGCTTCATCTGCTTCATGTCCATCCTCAGAGAACACTGACACATTTCATCTGCTTCATGTCCATCCTCAGAGAACACTGACACGCTTCATCTGCTTCATGTCCATCCTCAGAGAACACTGACACGCTTCATCTGCTTCATGTCCATCCTCAGAGAACACTGACACACTTCATCTGCTTCATGTTCATCCTCAGAGAACACTGACACACTTCATCTGCTTCATGTCCATCCTCAGAGAACACTGACACATTTCATCTGCTTCATGTCCATCCTCAGAGAACACTGACACATTTCATCTGCTTCATGTCCATCCTCAGAGAACACTGACACACTTCATCTGCTTCATGTCCATCCTCAGAGAACACTGACACACTTCATCTACTTCATGTCCATCCTCAGAGAACACTGACACACTTCATCTGCTTCATGTCCATCCTCAGAGAACACTGACACGCTTCATCTGCTTCGTGTCCATCCTCAGAGAACACTGACACACTTCATCTGCCTCGTGTCCATCCTCAGAGGACACTGACACACTTCATCTGCTTCATGTCCATCTTCAGAGGACACAACACGCTTCATCTGCTTCATGTCCATCCTCAGAGGACACAACACGCTTCATCTGCTTCATGTCCATCCTCAGAGGACACCGACACACGACTGCTTCTTTAATTAACCACATCGAAAAAAACCCAGAATGAATTAAGAAGAAAGAAATTAAACTGCAACAACACTAAGAAAAATAAAGGTTCCTTAAAGCTTCTTAACAAGTTATTTAAAGGTTCTTCATCTTTATTGGACTTATTATTGGGTGACTGTAAATTATTTTCATTCTGAATTCATCTGCAGATTATTTTCTTAATAAATTGTTGAATAGTTTGGTTGATAAAACATTAGAGAAATGTAAAAACTGATATGTTGAAATGGTCCAGAACCAGAATAAATGTTTTATGATGAAGATGATCATCGATTCAGCTCTGTGTGAAATCTAGAGTCACACCTTTCAACAGTTTGGACTTACAGGCTGACTGACTGTGGAAACAAAAAAAATCATCCAGCACAGATGAAATAAATAACATAATAACAATAAATATCACGATGAGCTCATTTCTTTGACCACGGGTCGACTTCTTCCTGTCTGTAACTAAATGAAGTCTAAAGGAACGTTAAAAAGCGGCTGACTGTATTGATGGATTGATTCTTGACAGACGATGATGTGATATATCAGAAAAATGTGAGCATGACATATGAAACACATGTCGTGTGGCTGAAAGCTCCAGAAGCCTCGTTTGTTTTAGGAGACTCCGTACCTGCCAAAGAACGCCACCTTCATGTGTCTCCTGAGCAGAACCTCTCGGATGGCTGACAGTTTAGTGGCACAGCTCTGCATCTCCAGACTCTGCTCCTCCATGGCCACCTGACCCAGGTCAGCGCCACGCCACGCCTCTGACATCACACCACAACAAACAAGGTGTCAGGTTACACAACAACATCAAAGAAAGAAGAGCTAACCATGGAGCTAACAGAGCTAACCGTGGAGCTAACAGAGCTAACCATGGCGCTAACAGAGCTAACCGTGGAGCTAACAGAGCTAACCATGGAGCTAACAGAGCTAATGGTGGAGCTAACAGAGCTAACGGTGGAGCTAACAGAGCTAACCATGGAGCTAACGGTGGAGCTAACAGAGCTAACCATGGAGCTAACAGAGCTAATGGTGGAGCTAACAGAGCTAACCATGGAGCTAACAGAGCTAACTATGGAGCTACCAGAGCTAATGGTGGAGCTAACGGAGCTAACCATGGAGCTAACAGAGCTAATGGTGGAGCTAACAGAGCTAACCAGGGAGCTAACAGAGCTAACGGTGGAGCTAACATAGCTAACCATGGAGCTAACAGAGCTAACCACGGAGCTAACAGAGCTAACCACGGAGCTAACAGAGCTAACCATGGAGCTAACAGAGCTAACCATGGAGCTAACAGAGCTAACGGTGGAGCTAACAGAGCTAACCATGGAGCTAACAGAGCTAACCATGGAGCTAACAGAGCTAACCATGGAGCTAACAGAGCTAACTATGGAGCTACCAGAGCTAATGGTGGAGCTAACGGAGCTAACCATGGAGCTAACAGAGCTAATGGTGGAGCTAACAGAGCTAACCAGGGAGCTAACAGAGCTAACGGTGGAGCTAACATAGCTAACCATGGAGCTAACAGAGCTAACCACGGAGCTAACAGAGCTAACCACGGAGCTAACAGAGCTAACCATGGAGCTAACAGAGCTAACGGTGGAGCTAACAGAGCTAACCATGGAGCTAACAGAGCTAACCATGGAGCTAACAGAGCTAACCGTGGAGCTAACACCTGAGCTATGACACCTGTGTGTATGTGTGTGTGTTTATGTGTTTCTGACCGTCCACAAAGGCTGAGCCATCCTTCACAAAGTCCAGCAGCTGATCAAAGATGGAGGTGATTGAACGCTTTGCTACAACAAAGCGCCGCAGAGGAGACGGATCCTCAGCATCCATGACACCTGACACACACACACACACACACACACAAAGGTTCACACATCAAAACAAACACAAACACCGCTGGTCTGCAGATGAATACACACATCAAATTAAATCAAATTTTATTTGTGTAGTAAAAAGTCTCACACACAGGGTGACAGCCTCTGTACTCACGTGTTCTTACCGTGTTCAGCGGGCTCTGCGGTTCAGAGGTCAGCCGGGTTTTCAGGGTTCGTCTCCACCTCCCATCATTCCTTTGTTCAACACATCGATGGTACCAGACTCACAACCACTGACCTGATCCTCAGCACACACAGCTGACAGCTTACACAGTGTGTGTGTGTGTGTGTGTGTGTGTGTGTGTGTGTGTGTGTGTGTGTGCAGACAGATCCTCTTAGCAGGACTTAAAGATGCTTCACCTGTCACACCTGTAGCCTCAACAGCCTGTCCACTCCACAGGTGTGTGTGTGTGTGTTTCACTTTATTTTCCACCCAGACAAACGTGTTACATTAACCACTAACGTTACAGTAACGTTACACTAATTCATTTTAAAACAGATTGTACACACGTTCATATTGTTCGTATCTTTTAGTACTTGAAGACAAATTCAGTATGTGAAAACCTGCTTGGAACCCACCAACAGTCCACAGTGAGCTGCAGTGAGTTCTTCTGTGCAGCAGGCGGCGCTGATGAGTTTACAGTGACAGACAGTTTTATTTTTAAATAAAGATTCATTGATTTGTTTAAAGCGCACGGCACACGTTAAAAACACGTCTGTAACTTTTTTATCCTGCAGGCAGCAGAGCTCCTTTCAAACGCTGAATTTATCCAGTGAAACAACTTTTATTATTTTTCATTTATTTATTTGATTATTTATTTTATTATTGACATTTTATGTGACATTTTATATTTTTATATATTTCATTTTATTTTTTTACACGTGTGGAAGATTTAATGAGAAGTTAAAGATGTTAAAGTAAAAGTTGCTGCAGGTCACTGTTGACATGACGATGAGTGATGTAATAACACACTGTGTGTGTGTGTGTGTCTATCAGCTCAGGTCAGATTCAGAGGAAACTGTCGCTGTTTGATCTCACAGACGTCAACATTCAAACTAACTTTCATCATCCTGTCAGCCTGAAGGACACACCCACCTTATCTGACAGGGTGTGTGTGTGTGTGTGTGTGTGTGTGGACATGTATTACTTACTTGTGGGGACATGATGCCGCTCTCACGGTCACATTGTGAGGACTCGCCATCCTTCTGGGGACAGAAGTCCTCCTGATGTGCATCATTCATTTTTAGATTTAAAATTTTGATAAATGAATGTAAGTCAATGAGATGTCCTCTGACGTCTAGGAAACATGAACGTGTGTGTGAAATACTTTCTGTATCTTTAATATGAAGTTATGAAGAAGTTAGTTTGTTACTACTATAACTACTCCTACTGTACCTCTACTTCATGTTTTAAAAGCTCAATCCAGTTTGTGCTGATCTAAAACATGTTTGTATGTAAGTCTGTAGAGCTGCTGCATTAGGACCCTGGAGAGCTGGAGGAGGAGGAGGAGGAGGAGGAGGAGGAGGAGGAGGAGGAGGAGGAGGATGGAAAGAAGGAGAAAAACAAAGTCTGGAGGTAAAGAAAGACAAACGATGGCAGGAGAGATAAAACAGAGAGACAGACAGACGCTGAGGAGACATTAAGAAAAAGACTGCAGACAGACAGAGGTGACAGCTTCAGATCCAGAGACAGATAGAGAGGAGGAGGAGGAGGTGGAGGAGGAGGTGGTGGGGTGTTGGGGGGTGGAGTCAGGGAGGAGGGAGGGAGATAAAAAACAGACTGAGCAGAGCTGAGAGAGGATCAGAGAGGAGAAACAAAGATCAGTCAAAGCGGAGACAGAGAGAGAGAGAGATAAAGAGAGACGAGATGGACAGATCAGAGCGTTGAAGTTCAGGAACAGACCTACAGAGGTGCATCATGGGAACGTCTTAAGCCCACAGACGCAGACCTGAACGCCTTCGTCCACTGGTTCCACCTCCACACCCACCCAGCATGCTGGCCAGGTCGTCCCAGAGAAGGAGCTCTCCTGGTGGGGGAGGAGGGCTGCTGCTCCCTCTGCTCCTGGGACTGATGATTATGATGATGGTGGTGGTGATGGAGGCGGCGAGCGTCGAAGAGGTGGAGAGTGAGGAGAGTCAGGAGATCCTGGAGGAAGACGAGGCCGTCAGCACGGAGATCCTGGTAAGACTCACCTGACCGCGCCAACGTTTGTTTAATGTTCTAACTGGGTTTGCTCTTCTGCACACTTCGTGAAGTCTGTTTGTCAAGTTTCAGCAGATACACGAGAACATCCACGATCAGAGCTGATTCATCTCTGCTCCACGTCAGGAAAGACACCGGCTGACGTCAGACGTCTCATTTTGTCTGAATCTGTTTTGTTTCCTGTCTTTCATGACAGGATGCTGCAGTGAAGTGTTTGAATGAGCGATCAATCTATCATCAACATATTTGTCCACTAATTTATTTATGTTTCAGCTACCTGCAGAAATTAGATTGTGAATCAGCAAATCTTTAAAAAATGAATTGAAAATATCAAAGAGTCCTTTAATGTTTTCTATCTTTGAGTTTTTTTAGAATTCAAACTGTTAATCGAGTCATGAAAATAATCGTTCATCGATTTACTGCCTTAAATTCAATGATGGAAACTCAAAGACCAAAGTGTAGTGCCTCCTGAACAAAGCCCCAGTCAGGTGATCAGTGTCGTTGCTATGGTTACCTGCAGGTAAGATATTATTAAATATATTTTCCTCCAGGAGCCGCTGTCCTCCGACCTCTCCAGAGTGTCTCCTCTCAGCTCCTGGTTGATCTTCAGAAGAAACTCCAACAAGGGGGACAACCGGAGGACCAAAGGGTCCAGGAAGACCTCGAAGGTTAGGCAGGACTTCATCTGAACATCTTGTGTCCAATAACAAAGACCATAAATCCACCTGAAGATACATTAGAATACAACCAGCAGGAGCACCACAGACTATACTGATGGTGTTTCTGTTATTTTGTCCACCCCCTGTCTAGAAACAGACACAGAACTAATAATAAACTTAAAATGTCACAGGTAGCATCTCTGAATGTTTGTGGCTCTCTGCAGCATGGCCTTCCAGGACCTCCAGGACCTCCAGGACCTCAAGGTCCTCCAGGCCCCCCCGCCCCGCTCCTGCCCCAACAACAGGAGCTGATCCAGGAGCTGCAGATAAAACTGAGAGGTGAGCACCCTGAACACACTGAGCTAGGCTAACAGTTTCCATCTGCTTCCAGTCTTTGTGCTAAGCTAGGCTAACTACATCTGCATCATGCAGGACGGCGTGTAAAGAGCGAGGAGGTCACCACTGACCACGCTCTGATTTTAAACTCAGAGGAAGTGAATGCTTCTCAGCGAGATTTATTTTGAAAGTCTAACCAGGTGTTGCACATTAGCTGCTGCTAATGAAGAGCCACACGAGCTGCAAGCCGCAGGATGACGAGCTGTCGGTTCTGAGATGAAACTGAAGCTCGGATGGAGAACAAGAGGACAGTCATCAGGACCGGTTCTGTTTGTTTTCAGTGAAGACGGAAAAAATGATGAAACCTGAACGTCCAAACAGCCAACGACATGTTCAGTGGCGAGTTTCTACAATTAGCGACATGAGTCAGGATCCAGACACTGGCCTGTTTGTTTGAGTTTCACAGTTTTTCTCTTTGGCTGCTGGATTGTGGATGTGGGTTACATAAACACAGCGTGGTGGCTGTGTGTGGAGGCAGCCTGTCTGAGTCCTTAATAGGGGTAATTTTGTGGAGTGTGGATGTGACTTGGCTCAGCAGCAGGATTCCTGACATTCCTGCTGACTGATGCTGTCTTTGTTACTTTCTGCATGTTTGTTCGTTCATGATAATTTCCTCTTCCTCCTCCTCCTCCTCCTCCTCTTCCTCTTCTTCCTCCTCTTCCTCCTCCTCCTCTTCCTCCTCTTCCTCTTCTTCCTCCTCCTCTTCCTCATCTTCCTCCTCCTCCTCTTCCTCCTCTTCCTCCTCTTCCTCTTCTTCCTCCTCTTCCTCCTCCTCCTCTTCCTCCTCTTCCTCTTCTTCCTCCTCTTCTTCCTCCTCCTCCTCTTCCTCTTCTTCCTCCTCTTCCTCCTCCTCCTCCTCCTCCTCTTCCTCCTCTTCCTCTTCTTCCTCCTCCTCTTCCTCATCTTCCTCCTCCTCCTCTTCCTCTTCTTCCTCCTCTTCCTCCTCCTCCTCTTCCTCCTCTTCCTCTTCTTCCTCCTCCTCTTCCTCATCTTCCTCCTCCTCCTCTTCCTCTTCTTCCTCCTCTTCCTCCTCCTCCTCTTCCTCCTCTTCCTCTTCTTCCTCCTCCTCTTCCTCATCTTCCTCCTCCTCCTCTTCCTCCTCTTCCTCTCTTCCTCCTCTGCTTCCTCCTCCTCCTCCTCCTCCTCTCCTCCTCTCCTCCTCTTTTCTTCCTCCTCCTCTTCCTCCTCTCCTCCTCTTCTCCTCTTCCTCTTCTTCCTCCTCCTCTTCCTCTCTTCCTCCTCCTCCTCTTCCTCTTCTCCTCCTCTTCCCCTTCCTCCTCCTCTTCCTCTTTCCTCTTCTTCTTCCTCCTCCTCTTCCTCATCTTCCTCCTCCTCCTCTTCCTCCTCTTCCTTCTTCCTCCTCTTCTTCCTCCTCCTCCTCCTCCTCCTCCTCCTCCCCTCCTCCTCTTTCCTCCTCCTCCTCTTCCTCCTCCTCTTCCTCCTCCTCTTCCTCCTCCTCCTCTTCCTCTTCTTCCTCCTCTTCTTCCTCCCCTCTTCCTCCTCCTCCTCCTCCTCCTCTTCCTTCCTCCTCTCTCCTCCTCCTCTTCCCTCCTCCCCTCTTCCTTCCTCTTCTCTTCCTCTTTCCTTCCCTCCTCTTCCTCCTCTCTCCTCCTCGTCTTCCTGCTCTTCCTCCTCCTCTTCCCTCCTCTTCCTCATCTTCCTCCTTCCTCCTCTTCCTCTTCTTCCTCCTCTTCTCCTCCTCCTCTTCCCCTCCTCCTCTGCCTCTCTCCTCTTCCTCCCTCCTCCTCCTCCTTCCTCCTCCTCTTCCTTCCTCCTTCCTCCTCCTCCTCCTCTTCCTCCTCCTCTTCCTTCCCTTCCCCTCCTCCTCCTCCTCCTCCTCTTCCTCCCCTCTCCTGCCTCCTCCGTCTCTTCCTCCTCCTCCTCCTCCTCTTCCTCCTCCTCTTCCTCCTCCTCTTCCTCCTCCTCCTCCTCCTCCTCTTCCTCCTCCTCTTCCTCCTCCTCCTCTTCCTCCTCCTCCTCTTCCTCCTCTTCCTCCTCTTCCTCCTCAGACATGGCAGCAGGAGTCTGTTTTCTGTGTGACCGTCCTCCTCGTGTCTCCACCTCTTTCCTCAGTCGCCTCTCACAGGCTGTCGGCGTCCCTCGACGCAGCCTGCTGGAGCTGCAGCCATTCAGCCAGGTGAGACTCACACTCACAGTCACACACTCAGGTGAGATGACGTGTTTGACCTTTGACCCCTGCAGCCCTCAGACACAGAGCAGAGCCTCCAGAGAGGTCAGAGGTTCAACAGCAGCACCGGCCGATACACAGCGCCCGTCTCCGGTTTCTACCAGCTGACTGCCAGCCTCCTGATAGGTGAGAGCACACACACACACACACACACACACACACACAGCGAGTGCTCTGTCAGGTTGATGGTGATATAGGTGTCACTTTGAATTCTGGGTAACTGTGTGTGTGTGTGTGTGTGTGTGTGTGTGTGGTGTGTGTGTGTGTGTCACAGAGTCTGGTGACAGAACTCAGGTCCGGATCAGAGACAGTGTGAGAGCAGCGATCTGCATTGAGTCACTGTGTCAGAGCAACCTGTGAGTACTTCACCTGTGTGTACTGACTGTACACCTGTGTGTACACCTGTGTGTACTGACTGTACACCTGTGTGTACACCTGTGTGTACTGACTGTACACCTGTGTGTACACCTGTGTGTACACCTGCGTGTGCTGACTGTACACCTGTGTGTACACCTGTGTGTACACCTGTGTGTGTGTGTGTGTGTTAGCTCTGTAGAGTCGGTGATGGGCGTGGCAGCAGCTGGAGGAACATTCAGCATCTTATTGACGGGAACTCTTTATCTACAGGTACGTCACTTCACAGGCTGCTGCAGTCTGCGCTCAACTCGTTAACGTCATTAATGAACTGATCGGTGGATTTCTTTCTGACGTGTTTGTCATGTGTGCAGGCCGGAGAGTACGTGTCTGTGTTCGTGGACAACGCCACGGGCTCGGCCATCAGCGTCCTGCAGGACTCTCTCTTCTCTGGGATCCTGCTGGGAGTCTGAACATCGACCACATCATCGACTGACCTCAGAGCAGCACCTGTACATCACCATCTGAACAGATACAGCCTGAACCGGACTCCCTCTCCATCCGGTACCGACGTGATCTGGATTAGTCAGGCGGGTGTCAGGTCCGATCTGGACTACAAGGAGAAGGAGGAGCCGTCAGAGGTCACGTTACACTTTAACATTGTCCGCCATTTTGACAGAGGCAACTTAACATCATTTAATATTCAGAACAGGTCATGATGTCACCCGAGATCAAAGGCAAGAGCTCATTAATATGCGCACAACACCTGAACAGGTGGTCCAGGTTGCAGGTGAATTACTGAAGGTGACAGTCGATCGTCCTCGAGTCCATCATTCCTCTTTTTTCCGTCAGATCGTAGTCGAGGCTGCAGTGTGTGGACGGAGCCTGGATGAGCTCAGCCTGTCTCTGAGACTCCTCGGAGCTCAGCCAGTCTCTGAGACTCCTCGGAGCTCAGCCAGTCTCTGAGACTCCTCGGAGCTCAGCCTGTCTGCTTTGTTGGAGCGTCACACAGTGGACATCAGAGGAACTGCAGTCCAATGACAACCTTAACTCGACTGATCTGTGGAAGCCGATGATGATTTTAATGTCACAGTGAATCATCAGCCTGCTCAGCACAGAGCTTCAATGACTCATCAGACTTTAATATTAATATTTATTCTCTGGGTGTCATAAACAGGTTGTAAATACTTCTAATAATAAATAATAATAAAAACTTTCTACTCACTCTCATCGTTCATCATGAATTCAACTGCTGGATAATAAACTGTTTAGCCTAGCTTAGCACAAATACTGGGAACAGAGGGAAACTGTTAGCTGAGTTAACATGCAGACAGACTTAAAGTCTCTCCATCTGTCCTCCGTCCAACACTGACACACGGTGTCTTCAGGTCTTCTTCATGGAGTTTTAGACTTTGTCATGTTCAGCTCAGTTGGTAGAGCCGCCGCTCCGTGAAGGATCAGTCCTCACTGCAGAAACCGAGAATTCAAATCTCTGTCTGTCTGTCTCTCTGTCTGTCTCTCTGTCTGTCTCTCTGTCTGTCTCTCTGTCAAATTAAAGCCTGAAAAGGCAAAAAAAAAAGTAATAATCTGTTGATGAGCTCTACTTCCTGTTTGTTGCAGACTTCTGTTCGTCTGACACATGCTAAGCTAATGCTAACTGACGTCATACACCTGACTAATGGTGCTCGGCTTGCCTAACATCAGCTGAACGGATGGCTCAGGTTCACTGTGAGACACCTCTAAGTTCAGTCTGAACCAGAACCGACCCGAACCGATTGCCCAGTAGACACACGTGAATAATAATACACATATTAATAAACTTTATTAAATATATTAACATCAGAACATAGCACAACCTTATTTGAACATAACTATTATTTTAATATAACTATTAAAATGTAATTATTATTTAAATACATCAACATTATCAATATAACTTTATGTTATACAAAACTTTATTCAACTTTATATTAAACCTGTCTCACATGTTGGTGCATTTTTGTTCCTGCAGTAATGAGCACTCAGGGTGTGTTTGTTTTGTTCACCTGTTGATGGTGTTAACAGGGAGGGCCTGCAGAAGGTAACTCACACACACAGTATGGCACGTGTGTGCGTCAAAGTTGGTTGTATATGTGAGCTGCGATTGCCTGTTTCCTGTCTGTAGGCGAAGAAGTACGCCATGGAGCAGAGCATCAAGAGTGTTCTGGTCAAACAGACGCTGGTTCAGCAACAGCAGCTCACCAGCCTGCAGGTAACACACCTGTCTGCAGGTAACACACCTGTCTGCAGGTAACACACTTGTCTTCACGCAGGAGGTCCTAAGGTGTCTGTGTGCCTGTCTGTCTCTCAGATGGTGTCTCTGTTGATGGGTCTGGGCGACGCTCTGTCTCCTCTGCAGTCAGTAAGTCTCCTCCACCTTTAACATTTGTTAGAGATCATCAACCTTCAGTCCAAACAGGTGCAGACTGTCCCCACTTGACTTCCTGTCTGCGTGTGTTCAGGTAGCTGCTCAGTGTCAGAGAGCTCTGGCCATCATGTGTCGGGTGTATGTCGGCTCCATCTACTACAAACTGGGAGAGGATACCATCAGACAAGGCCTTCGCTCTGTTTGGACCAGTCAAAAGCATCGACATGTCCTGGGACTCACCATGAAACAGGTCAGACATCTACCACCTGTTTGATGAACTTTACGTCCTGTCTGATGAGGATACTGAGCTCTGAGGGTAAAACCAGAGACCTGATCAGATCATCAGACTTTGACCCGGCCTGCCTCAGGTTGGTTTGGTAAACCCGGTGCTGGCAACACCGCCTGTGGTCTCTGTTGGCTCTGATGTGAAGAGGAAGGAGGAGGAGCATCAGCAGGACGGAGCCATGGAGCCACTCAGAGCAGGAGCACAGTGGCAGCAGCGCCAGGCACATGGTGATTAAGAAGCTGCTCCGCAACCATGAAGTACAGGTTCAAGTCCTGAACCCCGGGGTACAAACAGGAGATACGGGTTCATGTCCTGAACTCCGGGGTACAAACAGGAGATACGGGTTCATGTCCTGAACTCCGGGGTACAAACAGGAGATACGGGTTCAAGTCCTGAACCCCGGGGTACAAACAGGAGATACGGGTTCATGTCCTGAACTCCGGGGTACAAACAGGAGATACGGGTTCATGTCCTGAACTCCGGGGTACAAACAGGAGATACGGGTTCATGTCCTGAACCCCGGGGTACAAACAGGAGATACGGGTTCATGTCCTGAACCCCGGGGTACAAACAGGAGATACGGGTTCATGTCCTGAACTCCGGGGTACAAACAGGAGATACGGGTTCATGTCCTGAACCCCGGGGTACAAACAGGAGATACGGGTTCATGTCCTGAACCCCGGGGTACAAACAGGAGATACGGGTTCATGTCCTGAACCCCGGGGTACAAACAGGAGATACGGGTTCATGTCCTGAACTCCGGGGTACAAACAGTTGTGAGTTTAAATACGTTTGAACGTCCACAAAACACACAGCTCCATGTGACAGACTTCACCTTATGGACTCCATGTGACGGACTTCACCTGATGGACTGTACCTGACGGACTCGCCCTGACGGACTTCAGCTGATGGACTCTAGGTGATGCACTTCACCTGATGGACTCCTCTTGGCAGACTTCACCTGATGGACTCCAGGTGACAGACATGTAACGGTCTGCTCTCTCTGACCCCCGTCAGCCCGCTGTGATGGTCCTGAAGAATATGGTTGGTCCTGAAGACATCAATGATGACTTGGAGGGTGAGGTGACGGAGGAGTGCGGGAAGTATGGCCAGGTGAAGCCCATCACGGGCAGTTGATGGGAGGTTAACGTAGGGTTGATGGGAGGTTAACGTAGGGTTGATGGGAGGTTAACGTAGGGTTGATGGGAGGTTAACGTAGGGTTGATGGGAGGTTAACAGGGACCTGGCAGCTCATGTTTCCCCCCTGCAGGTTGGTTCTTGTTGCTGCGTTCAAAGACATGATGTTAAGTGTCCATCTGGATGTTTGTCCTCTAAGTGTGTTTATGATCTGACTGACGTCCCTGAACGCACCATGCCATCACCCAAAATGAACCTGACTTCAGCCTGTTGTCATGGTTTTATGTTCCACTGTGTTCAGGAGTCAGACTCAGAAGTCTGTAAATAAACTTTCGTTTTTCTTTTTTTTACAGTGTGTGTGTTTGTTTTATTCACCCTGAAATCAAACTGACTTCAGCTTCCACACATACGGGCAGCTGAGCAGATTAACATCCTAAAGTGACATCACAGAGGTCCTGACGTCATTAAAGTAAATGTAATGAAATAAACGTCCATACTCTTATTTTGAAGGTTACAGGCTGAACGTCAGCCCGGATATTTTATTCTGAAGGCTGTGACCGGAAGTTTCCGTGTGCGCGCCGTCGCCTTGACGTCCTCGCCTTGCCTGTGTACGGCAGCTCGCAGGGCTCAGTACGCGCCGCTCCGCCGCTCCTGCTGACGATGGGAGACGTTCTCTGCGAAGAGCTCGAGGATTTAGTTCATTTCTCAGTGCACGACCTGCCGGCACGAGGCTATGTCGTCATGGAGGAGATCCGGCGTCAGGGGAAACTCTGTGATGTCACGCTCAAGGTAAGACGGACGACGCGCGAAGCTAAAGTTAGCATGCTAGGAGCTAACAGCCGTACGAGGCTAACAGTGTTGATGCTAACTGAGCTAGCATCCGATTATTTAGATCAGCTGACAGACAGGTCTGTGACGTCACACTCCCTCACGTTAATTCAAGCAAACTCGGCAAATCTTTGACCCGCCGCAAACCGGAAACACCTGAGCCCTGCTGTCACGGTGACCCGTGAGTCCACGACTGGACTTCCTGTATTTTAAAGGACAGGTCCAAGTGTGACAGGTCCTGGGTGACGTCCTGCTGGTCTCAGGTAGGTCAGTGACGTCCTGCTGGTCTCAGGTAGGTCAGTGACGTCCTGCTGGTCTCAGGTAGGTCAGTGACGTCCTGCTGGTCTCAGGTAGGTCCGTCTGTAGGTCCCTGTCATCAGTGGTGGATTAATGAAGATGACTGACAGCTAGTTAATTGTCTTTGTGAGGATTACACCTGCTGAGTCAGCACCTGAGGAGACAACACCTGACACAGTGAACACACTGCACTGTCCAGGTGAGAACATCTGTGTATTCATGTTGTGCCATCCTCTCTGCAGGTTGGAGATCATAAGTTCAGCGCTCACAGGATCGTCCTGGCCGCCTCCATCCCGTATTTTCACGCCATGTTCACCAACGACATGGTGGAGTGTAAACAGGACGAGATCCTGATGCAGGGCATGGACCCCAGGTAACCAAAGACCAGTCTGAGACCAAAGACCAGTCTGAGACTAGTCTGAGATCAGTCTAAGGCCCAAGACCAGTCTGAGACTAGTTTGAGACCAGTCTAAGACCCAAGACCAGTCTGAGACTAGTCTGAGTCCAAAGACCAGACACCTTTCTGACATGTCTCACCTGTGTCTCACTTGTCTCACCTCTCTGACCTGTCTCACCTCTCTGACCTGTCTCACTTGTCTCACCTCTCTGACCTGTCTCACCTCTCTGACCTGTCTCACTTGTCTTACCTCTCTGACATGTCTCATTTGTCTCACCTCTCTGACCTGTCTCACCTCTCTGACCTGTCTCACCTCTCTGACCTGTCTCACTTGTCTCACCTCTCTGACCTGTCTCACCTCTCTGACCTGTCTCACTTGTCTTACCTCTCTGACATGTCTCATTTGTCTCACCTCTCTGACCTGTCTCACCTCTCTGACCTGTCTCACCACTCTGACCTGTCTCACTTGTCTTACCTCTCTGACATGTCTCACCTGTGTCTCACTTGTCTCACCTCGCTGACCTGTCTCACCTCTCTGACCTGTCTCACTTGTCTTACCTCTCTGACATGTCTCATTTGTCTCACCTCTCTGACCTGTCTCACCCGTGTCTCACTTGTCTCACGTCTCTGACCCATTTCACCTTTCTGACATGTCTCACCTCTCTGACCTGTCTCACCCGTGTCTGACTTGTCTTACCTCTCTGACCTGTCTCACTTGTCTTACCTCTTTGACCTGTCTCACCTTTCTGACCCATCTCACCTCTCTGACCTGTCTCACCCGTGTCTGACTTGTCTTACCTCTCTGACCTGTCTCACTTGTCTTACCTCTTTGACCTGTCTCACTTCTCTGACCTGTCTCACCTTTCTGCCCCGTCTCACCTCTCTGACATGTCTCACCTGTGTCTCACTTGTCTCACCTCTCTGACATGTCTCACCTCTCTGACATGTCTCACCTCTCTGACCTGTCTCACTTGTCTTACCTCTCTGACCTGTCTCACTTGTCTCACCTCTCTGACCTGTTTCACCTCTCTGACATGTCTCACCTCTCTGACCTGTCTCACCCGTGTCTCACTTGTCTCACCTCTCTGACCTGTCTGTCTGCAGTGCTCTCGAGGCTCTCATAAATTTTGCATATAGCGGCCATGTTGCGATCGACCAGCAGAATGTTCAGTCTCTCCTGATTGGCTCGAGCTTCCTGCAGCTGCAGAACGTTAAAGACGCCTGCTGCTCCTTCCTGCAGGAGAGGTGAGATGCCACCGCACATGCTCACTCTGCTCCGACTCAATGTTTACCAACGATTTAACCGTCACAAAACTTCCTGAAGACTGAGCTCTCCAGAGAGGATGTGATAAGACACTGAATTCACTGCCAAGGCATCCTCGTCACTCGTCTCTCGCCCTGTCTGTCTCTCTGTCTCCCTCCCTGTCTGTCTCTCAGGTTACATCCGAAGAACTGTCTTGGTGTGCGTCAGTTTGCAGAGACGATGATGTGTACGACTCTGTACGACTCGGCCAGCAGCTTCCTCCATCAGCACTTTGTGGAAGTGTCGGTGTCCGAGGAGTTCCTGGGTCTGAGGACGGAGGAGGTTCTGGAGCTGGTTGGCTGTGATGAGCTCAACATCAAAGCAGAGGAACAAGTGAGACACCTCACCTGAACACAGGACGGTACCTGTGCAGTTATTTGAGTTGTGTTGTACCTTTGCTGTACCTGTGCAGGTATTTGAGGTGTGTTGTATTTGTGCAGGTGTTTGAAGCTGTGCTGGCTTGGGTTCATCATGACCGGGACCGGAGGGAGTCTCTGCTGCCGGAGCTTCTGTCAAAGATCAGACTTCCTCTGTGTCGACCTCAGTTCCTGTCAGACCGAGTTCAGCAGGATGAGCTCATACGCTGCTGTCATAAATGCAGGTGAGGCGGCGGTCGGTGGCGTAGTGGGTTAAGCAGCCGCCCCATGTGTAGAGGCTGCAGTCCTCGGTGCAGCTGGCCCCGGTTCGACTCCCGCATCGGACAGCCATTTGCTGCGTGTCTCTCCCCCTCTCTGCTGCTTCCTGTCTATCTTCACCTTTTTATGCCATTAAAGGCATAAAAATAAATAAATAAATAAATAAATAAATAATAAATAAATAAATAAATAAATAAATAAATAAATAAATAAATAAATGCAGGTGAGAAAAAAAAACTCTGGACTACACCTGACACTGGACTCTGAACACTGGACTCTGAACACTGGACTCTGAACACTGGACTCTTAACTCTGAACACTGGACTCTGAACACTGGACTCTTAACACTGGACTCTGAACACTGGACTCTGAACACTGGACTCTGAACACTGGACTCTGAACACTGGACTCTGAACACTGGACTCTGAACACTGGCTTCTTACTGTGCTGTGTTTCCTGTCAGAGATCTGGTGGATGAAGCCAAAGATTTCCATCTGATGCCGGAGCGCCGCCCTCACCTGCCGGCCTTCAAGACCAGACAGAGGTGCTGCACCTCCATCACAGGGCTCATCTACGCTGTGGGGGGACTCAACAGCTCAGGTCTGTCTGCCCACACCTGTCTGTCTATAGCTCAGGGATTTTTGTTATGAAAAACTGTACAGACTTTTAATTTGTAGGGGAGACAGTGTGATGTCACTGCCTGTATTTGATTGGTCCTCAGGTGACTCATTAAATGTGGTCGAAGTGTTCGATCCGAACGGGAACATCTGGGAGCGCTGTCAGCCAATGAGGACGGCTCGCAGCAGAGTGGGTGTGGCTGTCATTAATGGGCTGCTGTACGCTATTGGAGGATACGACGGCCAATCACGGCTCAGCACTGTAGAAGTTTACAACCCGGAGACTGACAGCTGGACACGCGTGTCAAGCATGAACAGCCAACGCAGGTTAATACACCAATCAGTACACTCATCAGTACATTTGTCAATACACTCACCAATACACCAATCAATGGATTCATCAGTACACTCACTAATACACCGAACAATACCCTCATCAGTACACTTGTCGATACACTGTTGCATTGTCCTCAGCGCCATGGGAACGGTTGTGATTGATGGGCACATCTATGTGTGCGGCGGCTACGACGGAAAATCATCTCTGAACTCTGTTGAGTGTTACTCTCCAGAGACTGACAGGTGAGAGTGACACATGATCAGTGACTGACCAGTAAGCAATCAACAGGTCAGGTAGATTCATCCATGTTGTCGTACCTGCTGCAGGTGGACGTTGGTGACCGACATGAGTGCGAGTCGCAGTGCGGCCGGTGTGACGGTGTTTGACGGACGCATCTTTGTATCTGGCGGACATGACGGTTTACAGATCTTCAACACAGTCAGTTATTAGTCGTTTCCAGGGCAACAATCAGTCGTTTCCATGGCGACGATCAGAAAAGTCGAATGTTATTTAATAAAGATATTTATTGATGATTATTGATCTCAGGTCTGTTCCTCCTCCGTCCTGCAGGTGGAGTACTACAACCACCACACCAACCGCTGGCACCCAACGGCAGCCATGATGAACAAGCGCTGCCGTCATGGGGCTGCGGCGCTCGGCAGTCACATGTACGTGACGGGCGGTTACGACGGCTCGGGCTTCCTGAGTGGGGCAGAGGTGTTCAGCTCAGTGTCGGGTCAGTGGAGCCTCCTGGTGGCCATGAACACACGGCGCAGCAGAGTGTCGCTGGTTTCCACATCGGGACGCCTATACGCGGTGGGCGGCTACGACGGACAGTCCAACCTGAGCTCCATGGAGATGTACAACCCCGACACCAACCGCTGGACCTTCAGGGCCCCCATGGTATGCCACGAGGGGGGGGTCGGGGTCGGCTGCATCCCGTTGCAGCCTGCCTAAACCATCAATCAAAGGCTGAGGAGTAACGCGTTACTGACGGCCGCGGACGAGTGGGGGAGGTGGCACTCTCCGCTGGCATTCACTGAGCTTCATCGGTACGACGGCCAGGCTCAGACCTGCACACTGACGCCAGGCCTGTGCGATTGTGGGTAAAAACTGTAGAGCTAGCCTCCGATGGCTAGCTGCTAACATTGTGCTATTATCGCGCGCATGGATGATTCATCGTTAACGTTGATTTTATACTTGATTGATTCGACTGACAGGAAGTTAGCTCGTCTCCAAACGAAGCCTCTGAAACAGGACGAGCCGTGATCGACAAACAGGAAGTGACCTCAAGCAACATGAGACAGATCCTACAGCGCCCCCAACAGGCTGCACAGTGCACTACAGGCTGCTTCACTTCACTTCCTCGTTAACTCTCCTCCTCGTTAACTCTCCTCCTCATTGTTTAAGTTTTTTTCTTAAATGTTGCTAATCTGATACATACTAACACTAGGCCTGTTAAAGAACCAATGAGGTGAGAGAAGCTTCAGGAACATTCTGCTGTTCTTTACAGTCACATGTTCACATGTAGCACCATTAGCTGTTAGCTCGGTTAGGAAAACCTATTTTCTGATTTCTGTGGATTTGTGACATTTACTGTGGATACATCAGAGATTATGGCATTTACAGGAAGTGATGTCACACTGAATGATGTGTTCACTCTGAGGAGGAGGCGGAGCTCTGGTTCACCTCCTGCAGTGTCTTTTAGCTCTTTGGTGCCTGAGGATGCTCAGTGCTGCTGTGATCCATGTCTGTCAGTCCAGATCCTGAATTGTCCGCAGGGTCAGAAGAGTCCTGAGCCAGGTCTCAGCTCAGCAGTGGTATGTCCTGAAGGGGGCGCTGGAGGACCAATGAAAGGGTTCCTGATTGATGAACTTTAATTGATTATTGATTTTGGAAATACTGAACTGTTTTATCGACCTTGTTAGTGTGGTGGTAATTCTAATCAACAGTGACATCACAGGAATGAATAATTACTGTTGTATGAACAGTATGTTTCATTTTCAGTGTGATTGATTTATTTTGTGGATCATTAAAATGCTGCTGACTCGACATGTCGTCAGTAACAGACGTCAGGCGTGTGTGTGTGTGTGTGTGTGTGAATAATAATGATACTAATAATGCTTCTACAGAAGCAGTACTGACAGAGATGAACTTTAAAACTTTATATTACTTTATTTTCTAGTTCAATCAGTGGAAATTTAAACAAACACTGAATTAAAAATGATCCTCGGGTTGATTTCATCACTTTGATCACATGATACCTGCTATGACATCATCCCTTCAAAGAAAAACAGGTAAGACCACCTGAAGTCAGCTGGTTTGGTGCGTTCAGGTTAATTGACATAATTTATGTTAATGTTTACATAATTAATGGAGTTCTTTCAATGTGTGCACAAAGACATGGCCAGCAGGTGGCACTAGGGTGCTTTTCTGTCTAACCTGTACAGGTAGTTCAGGTACAACGAGTCACAGGTGTGTTGCCAGAGGGAAGAAGAAATCCTTTTCGACCAGTGTGGTGTTTGTTTGCTGGTGGATTGGTGAAATTAAGTCAGTTTATTCTTGAGATTTACGTTAATCCTGACACTAGTTAGTTAATCTTGACATGATTTATGTTAATCCTGACAGTAGTTAACATTAATCTTAACATAATCTGTGTTAGTCTTGATAGAATAACTCGTCCTCTTGACATGGCATCTTCAATCTTTATTTAGTATTTTACAATCTGACATAATGTCAAATAATCTTGACCAAACAAATGCCTGATGAATCCAAAATCAGAATTCTCTATGGTGTGGCCCAAAGGCCTGGTTCAGGTGCGGTCCTCAGGTGTTCTAGGAGCAGGTTTACCTGAGGACTCATCACATTCACATCCAAGTGTTTTATCATCAGCTCAGATTCAGATCACATGATCTCAGATTGTGACCGACATCACGACCAACACTGCGTTGAGTTTGTTCACTCTGGACTTCCTGCTGCAGGTCCTCAGCATCATTCACACCTGCACACTTCACCAGATAGGAAATCTTCCAGCAGAGAACAGTTCAACCTCACATAGTCCACGTTTGTCTGAGTAAACACAAACATCAGGTCTCTGCTGGACTACAGGCTGCTCCTCAGGTCTTTCACTGGGATCACTGTCCTGGAGGTCCTGGAGGTCTTGGAAAGTCAGCCCTGGAATCTGGAGCAGCTCCCCCAGACTCAGAATGCAGACCTGGACACCTGGACAGGTAAGTTAATCATTCATTCTCACAGTGATTAAAAGTGTTGGAATTAAACTTTACAAAGGAGATGTTTGATGATATTTTCATGTTACCTGGTAGATCAGCTGACTTCATTTCTTATAATCTTGATTTAGTCCTTCAAATCTGTGTTTAACATCCTGACATAGTGACATGAGCCTGGTTCTGGTGTGACATGAGCCTGGTTCTGGTGTGACATGAGCCTGGTTCTGGTGTGACATGAGCCTGGTTCTGGTGTGACATGAGCCTGGTTCTGGTGTGACATGAGCCTGGTTCTGGTGTGACATGAGCCTGGTTCTGGTGTGACATGAGCCTGGTTCTGGTGTGGGTGACTCACAGTGCCTCAGTAGGCTGGAAGCGGCTCTCCTCCCCATCCAGGATTCCGTGGTACATGCTGATCTCCTGCTCCAGGCGCTGCTTGTTGCTCATCAGCGTGTCGTAGTTGCGGCGCTGCTGTTCAATCTCACTACGCACATCGCTCAGCTCTGCCTCCAGCTTGGACACCACTGAGCCCAGGTTCTGCAGCTCCACGCTGTGCCAGTGCCGGGCATCGCTCAGGGAGTTCTCCAGACCTCGTTTCTGCAGAATGACAACAAAAAAAAAGTGATGACCCGTCGTTGATTGGACTTGATCCTGTTATCATCACCATGCAGGTCTCACCAGCGCCCTGATGGACTCGGTCTCAGCCTGCAGACACTGGATCTTACAGCCGGTGTCGTTACATTCGTCCTTCAGGGCCTCCACATGCTCCTCCTCAGGACTCAGTCTGCTCGCACACTGCGTCTCCTGCAGTAACACACATAAAACACACCTGAAAGGAACAGTCCGACACCTGAGGACACCTGCACAGATGAGACGTCCTCACCTTACACTCCAGGTAGATGTCACTCTCAGCTCGGTTCTTCTCCGTCACCTTCTCCCAGTGACTCCTGATGTAGGCCAGGATCTGGTCCAGACTGGTCTCTATGGGAGCATCAAGTTCGTCCACTTCACGTCCTGCCAGCTGATTGTAGAGGACTCGCACATCCTGTGAGGACAGGAAGTATACAGGTCACCTGATCCGTGTACCGATCAGACACGTGCAGACTCAGCAGGGTGTATTATAAATTAATTAAGTTCAATTAAATTGAATTAAAAAAAAATAAATGAATGAAGAAGTTTAACCAATAATTATTTCATCATATTAACAGAGCCCCGTGAGTCTGTCTGATGGCATCTGGAGGTTAACGTATGTTCTGATCAGACCTGCTCGTGGTTCTGATCCAGACTGTGGAGTTCAGCTCTCATGTTCTCCATCTGCTCCTCAAGCTCCGCCTTTGTCAGCTCTGCGTCGTCAATCACTTTGAACAGTGAGCTGATCTCTTCCTGCACCGCCTTCCTGAACGGCTGCTCGTCTTCGTACCTGCAGGACCAAGCTCGGGTGAGGCTTAACTTAGACCAGGACTAACTGAGGTTTAACTTAGACCGCGTCTAACTGACCTGTCCTTGAAGTCCTTGGCGTTGGCCTGAACATTCTCCGTCTGCAGGATCAGACGAGCATTGTCCAGGATGGCTTCACTGACCTGCAGGAAACGCAGGAAATCAGAGAACGGGGGCGTCAGTGGAAAGTACATTTACTCCAGTACTTCGGTCCAGTTTTGCAATACCTGTACTCGAGTTAGTCGAGTATACAGGTTAGACTTCCCTCTCTACCTGTCCTCACCCGTCCTCACCTGTGCTCACCTGTCTGTAGATGTCCTCCCACTCCCTCCTGAGGGGTCCCCAGGCTCCGGCGCTGGATGCCTTGCGGTCCAGACTTAGTCGGATCTGGTCCTCTAGCTGCTGGTTCAGGTCTTCCAGAGCTCTCACTTTGTCTCTGTACTCCATCAGGGAGCTGTTCAGGCCGGCTGACACTGTGCCATGACCCACCGCCCGATGCCCAGTGCGAGGCAGCACCGGGGCCGTGCTACTCCTCAGTCCCTGCAGGAACACGCTGCTGATGCCCAGAACGCGTTGGGACACCCGTGTCCCCAGGCAGGATGCCCCACCCATCGGGGGGGCAGAGCCCACGAAGACGCCACGAGGTGCGGCCGCGCTGGCCGAGCTGATCCTCCTGCTGGAGGCAGCTGCGGGGCGCTCAGAGGACGGTTGTCCCAGGAAAGATGAGCGGCGTCGGGGCAGAGGCATGATGCAGCAGCTCAGTGTCAAACCACTCAGAGCCGCTCGGGCCCAGGCTTTATGGGAGGACGGCGTTCTGGAAACAACATGGCCGCCTTTGTTCACAAGCTGCTGCTGCCCGAACAAACAGCTGATTACTGCTGAGTCAGCATGGGAAGAGTCCTGAAACACACACACAGGTCACCTGACCTTTACACACACACACACAGGTCACCTGACCTTTACACACACACACAGGTCACCTGACCTTTACACACACACACAGGTCACCTGACCTTTACACTCACCATAACAACAGAGTCAACCTTTCGCCTGACGTCGCTGTGACAACAAACTGTTTCAGGTGGTTTACAGAGCAGGAGCAGTTCATCAGGAGTCAGTCTGTGGTTTCATATTTCACGTCATCAGATGAGACGAAAAACAAACAAAAAGAGAAGTGAAACACAGACAGGCAGACAGGCAGGCAGACAGAGACAGGTAGGCAGACAGACAGACAGATGGAGACAGGTAGGCAGGCAGAGACAGACAGGCAGACAGCAGACAGGCAGACAGACAGACAGACAGACAGACACAGGTAGGCGGGCAGAGAGACAGACAGGCATACAGCTGATAGTAGCCTTGTTGATTTTTATATGATGTTTATTTCAAGAGTTTGTTCAGAGGTCCAACAAGTAAAGAACCAGAACCAGCCGTTACAGATGCTCTGGTGCATCATCTTACAGTTCCAGCTGATCACAAAGACAACACAAGCAATCAGATCAGAACCATGCAATTAAAACACAAACAGGAAATGAAGAAACCAGACTGAATCATCAACTTCCTATTTTTCACACTCGCACAAAAACATCTTGAAAAAATGTTAGCATCTGTTAACATCTGCTAGTATCTGTTAGAATCTACTAGCATCTATAAGCATCTGCCGTCGTTGCTTACCCGTTGTGATGTGTTTCCTGTTCGAGCAGGATGATGTGAACATGCGAGGAAAACAGAGAGGTCACATGAACAATAACAGCAGCTAAATTTCACAGTTTAATCACGAAAGCGCTTCACATTCAGTCCCAGAAAGTCTTGGAAAGTCCTGGAAAAAAGTCTGAAGATGATACATTCAAGGCCTTAAAGGTTAAAAGTTCTTTCAGGTGAGTTAAAGACACAAAGTCTTGTTTTAAGCCTCCATGAGCACACAAAGGAGTGATGACATCATCTGCTGACATCACAAATAGGAAGTTGCAGTCGTCGGTGTCTCTACAGCGACAGCGCCTGTGAAGTGTCGCTGTCCGACATCACCGAGGCTCTGGTGGAGCTCAGCGGGCTCCTGCAGGACTTGCTCAGCTGATTCTTATTGGCTGGCTGGCAGCAGCAGGCACGCAGCAGCTTCAGCACGTCGTGGCGGAAACGCACACCAACAAAGACGTAGAGGAACGGGTTGAGGCAGGCATGCATGTAGGCCAGACTCTTCAGCACCTGCCCCGCCTTGTCAAAGTGCTTTATTGCTTCACAGTCCGTAATGGTCATGTTAGAGGCCTGCACTGCCTCCATCACCAGCACACCATTGTAGGGCAGCTGGGACACGACGAACGCCACCACCACGGCCAGGATGACACGCATGGCCTTGTGCTTCTGGAAGTTTCGGGTCTTGAGCAGCTTGGTGACAATGATGCTGTAACAGAAGGCCATGACAATGAAGGGCAGGCAGAAGCCCATGCTCACCTGCAGTGACAGTACTAGGATCTTGGTGCGGTTGCCCAGGTGAGGTGGGAAGACCATCCTGCAGTACTGCTTTGAGTTTGCCCCAGTTGTGGTGGCGAACACTAGCTCTGGTGTGGCGAGCAGCAAGGCCAGCAGCCACACCCCAAGACACACCACTCGGCTGCAGCGGCGACGCTCCAATTGTGAGTTCTGCGCCTTGGTGGTCTGCACAATGACCACATAGCGGTCAACGCTGATGCAGGTCAGTAGCAACATACTGCTGAACAGGTTCACCTTGTAGAGGGCGGAGTTCACCTTGCAGAGGCCGGACCCAAAGCTCCAACCCCACGATGCCTCGACTGCCCACAGTGGCAGCGTGATGAGGAACAGCAGGTCAGCCACGGCAAGGTTGAGGAGGTACACGTCCGTCATTGTTTTCAGCCTCCGCCGGAAGTTCAGGTAGATCCACACCACAGCCAGGTTCCCGGCACCGCCCACCAGGGCGATCATCCAGAACAGTGGTGGCTCATAGCGGCTCCGGAACTCTCGCACCGACTCCCGGTCACACATCAGCTCAGAGTAATCATAGTCATAGTCATCACCACTGATGGTCGATGTGCTGATAGAGGATGGGTCCTGACAGGAAGAGATAATACTCCTGTTAAAGTTAAGCTAATGAATTCATCAAATTATTAAAAACTGATAATCAGTCATAATCATCTGTGTGGGCGGGGTTTATTACCTCAGTGGTGAATGTTGTCATGATGTCATCCATGGAGGTCATGTGTTCAGATTCTTTGTTGGTGTTGAGGTCAATCAAGAACTTTCACAAGAACACACAAAGACAAACAGGAACTGTGACATCATACTGTGACATCGTGCTATTATTGTTTCTCTACCTACACTGAAAATCACATTTTACTTTGAAAGTTGAACTACTCTGTAAAATCCGTAAACTCTTGTGTCTTATAAACACAAACTCGTGGACTGTACACAGATACTATAATGTTCATATAATGTTCATATAACATAAACATGCTCACTAAATGTTGATATAACACAGTGAAACTGTTCGTTTAGCTGCTGTAATAAATAATGTAATAATACAGTTACAGACAGTTAAAGATAGTAACAGACAGACAGTTTTAAAGACAGTTACAGACAGACAGGCAATTACAAACAGTTACAGACAGACAGGTGTGGACTCACTGTCGTCGTCTCTTCTCTGCAGCGTCTCACTTTCTGGCCGTTAAACCACAGAAAGAGAGAGATGAAGCAGAAGTTAAATCAGGAGGAGGAGCCCTGACTCATTAACCCTTTAAGAAGCTTGAATGTCCCAATAACGTTCAGTAATGTTCCAATAATGTTCCAGTACATTCCCTTTAACATCCCGATAACGTCTGACTAGAGGTTTTAATGCAGCGCTGCCTGAGGGGTCAGAGGTCAAATTATTCTTTAATGTTTATTGATGCTGAAATCCAGAAACTCAAACGTTAGACAAACTGTTGACAAATGTTCTTCAAACGTTCTTAGACAAACTGTTGACCAACGTTCTTCAAACATTCCTAGATAAACTGTTGACAAACGTTATTCAAACGTTCTTGAAGTGTTGGCCTGTGTGTGTTTACCGAGTTGTCCTAGTGTGTGTGGTTACACACTGAACACACTGTTCTCTTCTGTTTTTGTTCACTTCCTGTTAGAAAGGTAACACACATACACACACGTGTTTGTATCACACTGACATGACTTTACCACGTGTCAAACATGTGACCTCACAGGGTCAGAACAGTTCTGGCCCGTGTGGTCCAATCCAATAGACTGCTGAAGAAGTTCATGCTGGTTCTGATAGAAAGCTATCAGAACACACAGTCCATCACAGACCAGTCAGGGTGTCCACACTGACCGGTCCACTGCTCAAAGACCCAAAGAGTATCAGAACCAGACCATTCAACAATGGAAATAAGTGTTCTGGTCTGATGGTTCAGGTCGTCTTTGACATCTCGTGGACGGTGCATGTAACCAGGATGCATTATGGGAAGAAGGCGAGTCGGCAGAGGCTGTGATGTTTGGACCATATTCTGCTGGGAAAGCTTGGGTCCTGCCTTCACATAGATGTTACTTTGACAGGTCACACCTACCCGAGCATAGATGAGATACAAAGCTAACATGCTAATAGCTAATAGATTCTCCAAAACTTAACCTAACCAGGCAACCCAGTCCAGTCCATGGAGGAACACCTCGTTAAGGTCATCTGCTGACATTCAGTTCAATTTTCTTTATTTAGAATCAAAACTTCATGATCTCATGACACACAGAGTTCTGTGTTCTGATCATATTGTCTGAATGTTTGTTTAACGTTAATCTGAGGTTTGTCTTGTGAACTTCCCCTCCGTGTCATCGTGGCGTCATCGAAACAGGAAGCAACCACATAGCGTGACAGCGTGTTCACACTGTGCAGCACTGCGTGATAAGCTGTGACCACACACACACACACACACACTCCGACAGACAAACACAGACACACACACTGAGCTTCCTGTCTTGTCAGAACAGGAAAAAACAGCCTGGTCATGTGACCTGATTTCCTGTTCACTCTTCTTCTTCTGTTCTTCTTTAACACTGCTGTTAGACGCAGGTTACCATGGTTACCGCCTCTGCAGGGGCTGCAACCAATAAAAATGCACAGACACCTCCTCCCACTCTCGAGCTTTTTTTGATCAATTCTTTTGTTTAACAGAGAAATGGCTGACAGGAAGGACATCACTTCTTCTTTGCCTGCACCTTGGCGAGCTTTATCTCATCCTTCACAACAGACTTTACCACGCCGACCGCTACCGTCTGCTTCATGTCACGCACCGCGAAACGACCTAACAGATGGACAAACAACCACATGGTTATGATGTCATCATGATGATGTCACATGTCATGTATGTGCTGATTCATTAACCCTTCACTCACCCAGTGGGGGGAACTCCTGGAAGACCTCCACCACCATGGGTTTGGACGGGACCATCGTCACGATGCAGGAGTCTCCAGTTTTCACATATTTGGGGTTTTCCTCCAACAGCTTCGCAACATGCTGGGTTGTTCTTGACATCTCCGGCCACGTACCCTCGTTTGATGTCTTTGACGGACAGGTTTTTGATGTTGAAGCCGACGTTGTCTCCAGGCAGAGCCTTGGCCAGAGACTCATGATGCATCTCCACCGACTTCACTTCTGAGGTCAGATTTGGAGGGGCAAAGTTCACCACCATACCGGGCTTCAGCACCCCCGTCTCCACTCGACCCACTGGCACTGTGCCGATACCTGAAACACAGAGATGTTTGTATTCACAGGGGTCAGTACCTCAGCCCACCACCAGAGGGCCTCTGAAATGTCTCCAAACATTCCTCGTCAGGTGACGTACAGGAACTTGTAAATGTGGGTACCTCCGATTTTGTAGACGTCCTGCAGAGGGATCCTCAGAGGAAGCTTGAAGGGTCGTTCAGGAGGGATGATGTTGTCCAGAGCCTCCATCAGAGTCTTTCCACTGGTGTTCCCTGCATGACTCTCCACATCCCATCCTTTAAACCATGGCATCTGTGGAGACACAATTTTAGCTTCAAAGTACATTCATGATCCATGGAGCCCATCCCCATGAGCCGTTGAATGATTGCTCCTTACTCTGTCTGACACTTCTATCATATTGTCCCCATGCCAGCCGCTGATTGGAAGGCCACAGCTTTTGGGTTGAATCCAGTCTTTTTGATGCACGAGGATACTTCCTTCTTTACTTCCAGAAATCGCTCCTCTTTGAACTGTGCAGAGTCCATCTTGTTGACACCTACAATCATCTGTTTGACACCTAGCGTGTACGCTAGCAGAGCATGTTCACGTGTCTGGCCGCCTTTAGAGATTCCCGCCTCAAATTCTCCAATTCCCGCCGCCACGATCAGCACAGCACAGTCAGCCTGCAGTGACATCGGCAACTTAAACATTAGCATAAACTACACTGTTAGCATGTAGCATAGCATCACTGAATATACTGAATGTCAACGTGTTAGCCTAGCATCCTGTGACAGTGCTTTGATGGGAAGTGTTACATCAGGGGTGGGTGGTACCTGGGAGGTTTCTGTGATCAAGTTGGGGTACCTGTAGCCGATTTTTGAAAAATTTAACATTTTCGATTTTTCAAAAATCGGTTACAAGTACCCCAACTTTTACCAATTTTTTAGGAGGTTTCCCACGGGAGTTGAATTTCAACATTTTAAGACATGATATTACACACCTTCCTAAACACAATTGTGAAGAAATTTCTTCGTAAGGATTTAGTTCCCAGATTTTCATATGTTGCCCTCACTATGAGTCTTCTTTGGTAGTTCCCTCGGCATGACTACACACACACACACACACACACAAACACATGTGACTACTGTAGTACTTTATAAACATAGAACATTAGACAAACATTGACAAAACATCTCACAAACACTGATATAATACATAATTATTATCTAACAATATTAAGACAACATTAAAGGGCCTCTTACTGTGTTTTGCAGAGCATCAGCTGAACGACTGACAGCAGAGACCCTCTGTCCATCTTTATAGACACAGACCAGCTGATGCCGCCAGCCAATCACAGCGCGGCTCTACTCTAGGTAATGATGGTCTGAAACAGGATGGATGGCTGTGTGTGTATGTGTGTGTGTGCTGGGGTGGGGGTGTCATCACAGTTATAGTAATCTGGCCTGTTGATCCTGCTGAGCTGCTTATTTCTGTCATGAAATTTATTTTTTGTTCAGATCCTGTACTGAAGTACTCATACTTACACTGAAAATACACTGTACTGAAGTAGTTACAGTTATGTTACTGTGGGACTGGTTCAGTGTGGTGACGGTGTTATATTGTCCTGTTGGAATGGGGGTAAAAAGTGAAATAGTACTTAAATACTAAATACTTAAATGGTTTTTCACTCACACTGAGGTGAGTGAGTCTCATGTGGACCTGCAGGGCCGCATTCAGAATCTGTCCTGTCGGGTCTTTGGTCCTGATGCCTCAGGGTCTGAAGCCTGCAGCTGTTTCACTGACAGTAAACACATTCCATAAGCTAACTTCAAAGAGCAGCACGACACACACTGTCACACTAACCCCCTGAACAGGATGTGGATCCTGATATGGATCCTGATCCTGATGTGGATCCTAGTGTGGATCCTGATGTAATCCTGTTGATGTTGTTGTCTGACCTTGTTTTCTTCCTCACTGTGTTGTTGTCCTTCCTGGATTTAGTGATTCAGATCAGGTATCCACAAACTTTTTAAATCAAGATGTGTTTATTGAATATTATTCATATCTTGCCACTTATCTTTGCAATGTTATTTATATCTTGCCGCTTTGACCTTTATTACTCAATCTTGCACATCTGTACACTTGTCAGTTGTGTGTCTGTCTGTTTGCCTATTGTTGTTTATTAGTTTCTTATTTGCTTTATAGGCAGAAGGATTCTTTGGTTTCTTGATGTTTTTTGCCTTTACTATTTTTATTCTTTTTTCTGTACTTCTACAGTGTATATTACACCTTGCTACTGTAACAAAAGAATTTCCCCGTTGTGGGATGAATAACGTATCATCTAATCTAGTTGAACTTTTCCGGTATAAAAAAAGGTCTTGGGTACATATAAACAGCAATTAGCACAGATGTATCCAGATAGACACAAGCTGAGTTGATGTAACTCAAAAGAGACAAAAGGTGACAAAAAAGTGCAACATTATGCAGATTATTCCTATTCCTCCCCACTGACTGCCACTGGGCATAGTATGAGCACATTGCCATATGTTATGGAATTTTCTATCCTTGGGTTACACAAGGCCACGTGTGGGCATTGAGGTCCTCGGTAGTATTAGTTTTTTGGCTTTAATTAGAAACAGTAGGTGCCAGTCTATCTCAACACTAGTGGCCAGGGTCGAAGAAACCTATTGCTCTCTTCATAGACATAATAGATAGCTTGATGTTGATGTTCCAATCTGCATAAACAGACATCTTTGTCTCCAGACTAGAATATGTTGACAATAACACCTGCATGGGTAAAGACATTCTCTTTGGCTAATTCTGGGCATGTAGTATTTGTGATGTTATCTCGGGGTTTAAAGTCTGAACCCCGAGTCTGCAGAGTTCAGCAGAATGTGAGACCAACTCAGGCACTTCTGATGAACTTTGAGAGTGTCTCTAATTCTCCTTGTCCAAGTGAGCCAATCACAGCGTAGCTCTACTGCAGGTAATGATGGTCTGAAACAGGATGGACGGCTGTGTGGTGTGTGTGTGTGTGTGTGTGTGTGCTGGGGTGGGGGTGTCGTCACAGTTATAGTAATCTGGCCTGTTGATCCTGCTGAGCTGCTTATTTCTGTCATGAAATTTATTTTTTTGTTCAGATCCTGTACTGAAGTACTCATACTACACTGAAAATACACTGTACTGAAGTAGTTACAGTTATGTTACTGTGGGACTGGTTCAGTGTGGTGACAGTGTTATATTGTCCTGTTGGAATGGGGGTAAAAAGTGAAATAGTAGAGAGTGTCTCTAATTCTCCTTGGCCAAGTGAGCCAATCACAGCGTGGCTCTACTGCAGGTGATGCTGAAACAGGATGGACAGCTTGGGGGTGTCCGTCAAACATCTAAATCAAGTCAATTCAAATCAAATTTTATTCGTATAGCCCAAAGTAAAACACATTTTGCCTCAGAGGGCTTCACAGTCTGTACAGGCAGTGACTCCCTCTGTCCTTAGACCCTCGGTTCCCCTTTAACAGGGAAAAAATGTGGAAGAAAGCTCAGGAAGAGCCACAGAGGAGGGATCCCTCTGCCAGGACGGACAGACGTGCAATGGATGTCACATGTACAGAACAATCAACACAAACATGTTGTACAATTACAATGAATGATAGAATGACCATGAATTACAACGAATGATTAAATAACAATACATTACAATAAATGATAGAATGGTTGCAGTGGAACCTGTGCTAAAGAGACACAGATGCACAGCAGCAGTAAATCATTAACAAACTATAAACTGTAGTGGAGATATGGTAGCAATAATGACAGTAATGATATATATTGTTGATGTCAGCATCAGACCACAGCAGCAGCCACAATCCATGAGAACCTGCTGGACAAGAAAGCACAGAAACTCCGGGGAAGAAGTTTAGTTAGAAACATGCATTGACGGTAATGGTGATTGGGGAGAGAGAGAGAGAGAGAGAGAGGGAGACAGGGGGAGAGAGGGTTTTCAGTAAAGGGAGATTGACTGCATCTTCAACCAGTACCGTGCCTGACTAGGCATAACCCAGAAAGAGATGGGACGTTTCCCCCAGCAGTCTAGTCCTATGGCAGCATAACTAAGGGAAGGCCTGAGCCAGCACTAACTATAAGCGCTATCAAAAAGGAAAGTCTTCAGTCTACTCTTGAAGGTGGTGACCGTGTCTGCCTCCTGAACCCAGAAAGGTAGTTTGTTCCACAGAAGAGGAGCTTGATAGCCGAAAGCTCTGGCTCCCAGTCTACTTTTGGAAACTACAGGAACCACAAAGAACCCAGCATGCTGAGAGCGCAGTGTTCTAGAGGGGTAGTAAGGTACTATGAGTTCTTTTAGATATGATGGTGCCTGGCCATGAAGAGCTTTGTATGTAAGGAGAAGAATTTTAAATTCTATTCTAGATTTAACAGGTAGCCAATGCAAGGAAGCCAAAATGGGAGACTAGAATATGTTGACAATAACACCTCCATGGGTAAATACTAGGGTTGTGAACGATAAACCAATGCAACCGGATATTCGGTTTAACAAGTGAGAGATATGGCTGCATCGGTAGCAGCCTCCTCAATTGATACGAATTGGCCATGAATTCCTAGATGAATCTGTTATCGAGTCATGCATCGGGTATCGTGAGACTTGGAATTGATTGGCGGCTTCACACACTTTTGGGAAAATCCACCGGGCCTGTTGATTGTGTGTTGTGTTGTTGCAACTTCAAACCCACCAGGAACGTTTCAGAAGCGTGTGTAAATATGCTATGTATTTAATTAGTTTCGCTTTGTCTGTTTTTATGACCAGTGGTTTGCGCTGTGTATTTTATTTTGAAAATCCACTGGATTCTCTAACAAATTATATTGATTCAGCCAGACTTCTTTTGGTCCATGTCTCAAAATAAATACATTGCCATGTGATTTTGTTATTATTTTCTTTTATTTTATTTTTGCCAGTGTTATAAAGCAACAATGCTTGGGGATACGTGGTCTTTTACATATTTGAGAAGAAAATATACTGTATAGTACTGTACTGTAAGATGTATTCAGGAAGGCAGCCTCTGTAGTGTGTAACTTTCTCCAGTTTTAAGTGGGACATGGTGTTTTCTAGCCATTGTGCATGGGTGAGAAGGGAGGCATCCCTCCACCTGAACAGGGTTACTCACTGAGCTAGAAGGGAGGCAAAAGTATCAAACAATATGCCATTGTTATAGCTAACTCTTGCTACCCAGCCTGGATAATTAGGCTGGCTGTAGTAGAAAGACCAAAACACAAGACGGCGTGAGTTAGCAGCCCAATAACACAAGTGAGTGAGAGCCAAATCTCTGGAATTCTTGGTTTTTTAAGGTAGTTCTTGTTCAAACATGGCTGTTTACCTGTCCACAAATATGAAGAAATAACTGAATCAAGATGTTGAAAGAAGAATCCAGGGATAAAGTGTGTAGGGCCTGGAAAAGGTACAGAAACTGTGGTAGATTTTGACTGATATGTCCAACAAGAGATAATGACAAGGGTAATCACTGTGTTAGTATTTCTTTAGTATATATTATATTCATATATATTTATGTTTAATAATATGACAATATTCTCTTGTAATGGACACTGTGCTTTCTTGTAACTGAGATGCCTACTTATTGTATTGCCTCTCAATTTTAAAAGGCAAATTGGTATGTTCCACAGCTTGTGCTTTATTGTTCATAGGAAACAGCTTGCTTTAGTGAAGTTTAACTTATAGCCTGAAAATGTACAAAACTGACTTAATAGCAAAAGAGGCTGTTGGATAAGAGATTAAAATTGCTCAGGGGGCAACCCTGACGGGTTTTGTGATGTTAACTGTCTTGACCATTATGAGTTAGTACAAACTGAGGCTGTGGGGTTTGAATAATGTAATTTAATTTGTCCAGCACAACATATAAGTACACCCATTCAACCTGGTCAAATGCTTTCTTTGTGTCAAGAGAGACCAAAGAGAGAATTTCAATATCCCCAGAAAAAAGTCTGGGGACACTTTGAAAGTCAAAAATTGAATTATAATCATCTGTGAATGAGAGTGATCTGCGCTTCTGAAGACACTCTACAGCCTTTTTCTTGTATATGCTGGTGGAGTCACATCTCAGTGGTCGAGGGTTATGGACAGTAATAGACGGTGATGGATGGTGATGGATAGTCCTTCCATCATTCCTCATTTTCTGCGTTCAGCTGATCAAACTGAGTCTTGGTCCGGCCTGGGTGGGTTGTGATTTTGTGTAATGACTCTGTTTTTTAAAGCTACATGTGGAACACTCATCTTTCCTGAAAACCACGTCAGTTATTTGGTGAAATATTGCATGAGCAGGATTATAAGCAGTTTTGAGATCTTTGTTGGTAGGAAACCAGACCAGACAGAATCATTAAAGAATAACTAGACAACAAAACTATGACAAACTGAACCTTATGAACTCTTATTTATTGATATTGACATGAATGTTGATGGGTATGTACATCACAAAAAGGGTTAGATTGAGGTTTGACTTCACTATCGAGGGAAGTGACATCATATTTGCTGATCTACAGAGACCTGAAATATACCAACAACAAAGACTGCATATTGCATTTGTTAACACCGTCCCTGTTAGCCTATCTTCAAAATAAACAGCTGTTCACATTAGAGTGTCTCCTGATTGGCTCTGTGCCTTTACAGTTTTGCAGTAACATGTTGTTCCACAGTGGAAAGCTTCTTTTTCTTATCAGGGAATACTTTCTCATGCTGTATCTGCACCAGTTTGTTCACCGGTGCTCACATAATGTCAGTATTGTTTTGGCAAACACAAAGCAACACTCAAGAATGCGATAATTCATCACCACACACACTTCACCTTATTACAGAAATACACTGACAGTGATCATTAATGACAAAAAAACCCCAAAACACTCATTGAACATTTAACGAGATCACAGCACAACATATTCTGAATATTCCACAGCGAGCATGAAGTAAGTACAACAGAAGAAGGTCAAGTGTTTCCTGCTTTCACACAAAGATTGCAACATTCCCAATAAATCATACATCATTTTTTATTTTTACAACAAAAACATCTCAGTTCCAGATGGGGGTAGACCATACTATCACATCATGCTTATTAATTTTCACTTTTGCTGGGAGTAGTACTACTTTTTATTACCATGAGTTTCAGTAGAGTTTCATCTATCAAACAAAGCGTTGTCAGCTGCCGGCTGTCAGGTGTTTTTATGAGTTGGCTACATGCTGACTGGACAGTCTGGACCTCTTAATCCAAACGTTGGGTAAAGTTTTCAGGGAAAAGTCCTTTTTGAGCAGCAGCTCCATGTGTTAACCAATCACTCTCTTTGATTCCTGTGAGCCAGCCGGCATCCTGCAACAACAGCCACAAAAATATCACTATCAGCCTGAATAGATGATGTTAATATATATGCTGTTCTCTTCCACCATGCTGTTGGCCTCACCTGATCCTCAAGTGAAGCAGTGGGAACCACCAACACCACATCACCTCTCTTCAGTTCTAGCTCATCTGAATTTGCAGCCTCAAAGTCGTGCATCGTCTCCACCTACAGTTAGAAAAACAAGTCCCACTTCAGAATGAACATGCAAAGAATATACAGTATACGACAGATTTAGCTCTGCTGCTGTCTAGACAAATTTTGACCTTGTAAAGAAAATCATCAGGGAATCCAGAAACTCCTCCAGATGGACTCATGTGTTTGATGGTCTGCTTCTCAGCTGTTACATCATTGTCACTGATGGCGGTAGGAGAGATTATGTCAGCATCGCGGTCATCATCACCTTCATTACTGGAGGCTGGCTCGATGACCACAGAGGGGATTGGCATCTTCTCCTATGGATTACAAATAATGCTCTCACATTAATCATCTTTCACTTTGTCCTATAAACACACAGACAACCAATCAACCAGTCATTCAACCAAACAACCAGTCCTTTAACCAGTCATTCAACCAAACAACCAGTCCTTTAACCAGTCATTCAACCAAACAACCAATCAACCAGTCATTCAACCAAACAACCAATCGATCAATCAGCCAGCCAGAACAGGATGTGTGATAAATTGTGTTATTTTGGAGGTCAAGTCATAGACTTAGTCTTCGTCCAGTCTTAGACGGGGTCCTTGTTCAGGACAAGCAGTGGATCTGGGTGGATCCTCAAAGATTCTCTTCATCTGCAGCATTGAGGAAGTTCTCAGTATTTGAGGGGACATCTAAAACAACTGTCTCTCTCAGCACAGAGTTCAGGTCTGGACCTCGGTGATACGGACTGCTTTGTCTACAATGGTGTCTGTAATCTCATTGAGGTTCAGGAAGAGGTTGTTGTCTTGACACCAGCCGGTCAGGTCTTCTGGTTCCTTCAGATAGACCTCATCATAGTTTTCAGTGATTAGGTCAGCGGATCAGGCAGCTCAGTTCAGCTGTTAGTGAACTTGATGATGACTTTGGATGTATAGCAGGGACTCAAACACAGGATGAGGTGTGTCCGTCCACCCTCACTATGTGGATGCCCATCAGGAAGTCAAGGATTCACATGCACACTGTGGTGTATATGTGAAATAATATATTTATATATATTTTACAGATGATTATATGATGTTCATTTAAACCAGATCACAGTGACAGGACTGTACAAATAAACTGCTGCACTTTAACTCAAATAAAACACAAACTGACTGCATGGAGGTAATAATTAAAGCTGAGTGATGCATTATGTTATTCATGGATAGTTACCGATGGACCTGTGTCACCTGGAGGTGTTGTAGGTTCGTCAGTGGGATGAATCTGTGTGCACACAGAAATTATTCATTAAACACACTACAATATTTGTTTACATCAATGAAATCATGAATTCATAACTAATTATACACAGCTCTTATGACAGTGTTATAGTTTTTGAGACCACAAGGTCTTGTCTCAGAATCTACCACAGCTTTACTCGGCTTTGTCTCAATCACAGACAGCGTACTCAGGATTATATTTCAGCACCGGTCAAGTGTTTCCCATAAATCACTTAATACTGTCTAACTTATCCCAATATAGTTTCATAATGAACTGAGATTATAGTCAGGCTGATGTAAGAGTGAAATAAATGACAGTTCTGTCTGTCTGTAGTTTCAGAGCAAACATCTGCGTGGCATACAAAACTAAAGAGAGGTGAGATCGAGGTTTAACCACAGGACCAGCAGCCAACAGACGCAAAGTTCCTCCAACAGATCAACAAATCAAACTCAGTATTTTATAAAGTAGGTCATGAAAGAACATGAACTAGTTCAGTTTTGGGACTGTGAACCTGTGGTCGATACATCTCAGTGATCAGACCACCTTTAATAATAATTATCAAATATTCAGCTGAGCCATGGTGTACGTGATATTTTATATTTGAAAACATATGAAAGCAAATCTAGAGGACTTTTTATCTTGTCAGAACTACTCATACCTTTACACTAGTGATAAAGCTTATTTCATTATTGTGTAAAATAGCAGCTTTGTAATGATTTAGTTCTTCAGTCACTGCTGACAAAATAACCCAGGGAATGTATTAAAATGTTTTATCCATCAGAAAGTCAAATTAAAAGCCAACAACACGTACCTCAGTGAGCTCGGCCTTCTCAGAGCCTGGCGAGCCAACAGTTGACTTTGGAAAGAAAATCACATGAATCACATTATTTCTTAAATTCAGTGTGAGGTGGGCTCTAAACTTAATCCATCATCAAGTAATGAACTAACTAAAACTAAGTAACAAACTTATGTCTGTTACTTCCTGTTGATCCACGCTGACCTGTGATCAGGTGACCTGTGATCAGGTGAACGGTGTCTCTGTCAGTCGTACGTCTGTTCTCACACTATGTAACTTTGGGCTCCGGGTCGGGAGAAGTACGTAACGCTTTACGGCACTAAGTCACACAGCACCAACTATTTCACTGATTCTGGTGAAACTGGATCAGATTTTATGGAGAAAATGTTTTCTGGTTTTCCCTCTGATGTCCTCCGGCTGCTCCGCCTCAACTCTCTGTGATTTACAGCGTTTCCTGATGGACAGTGAAGTAGACTGTTGTGACAACTGTAACCCAGTTTGTTAACTAATGTGAGCTCAGTTTGTTAGCCCGTGCTGTCTGGACTGTGTGCTTTTGTGCTCTGCTGTGTGTTTTGGACCAACAGGAAGGTGGTAGCTCGAACCAGAGCTGGGCAAGCGGGCAGTGTAACCAGGCTCAGCAGCAACATTATACAGTTGCTTGATGTTTGGCTGTTAGCAAAATTGTTGACTCGCTAGTTTTTGATCACAACAAACCCGATTTATATGAAATGATGGGTTAAATCTGCTGAAATATCCAAACACTTCACTAATGAAACATGATGACACTGACGACGACGACGACACTGACTATGATGATGATGATGACGATGACAATGACTATGATGATGATGATCAGGTGTTTACAGATGGCAGCAGTGATTTATTATGTTCAACACTCACAGCAGGCTTCTCTTCTTTTGGACTGCCAGAACTTTCTGCTGTATATTCCTCATCAGCAGGGGACGCTGCAGGTTTGTCCACCTTTTCTCTAGCAGGGGCCACTGCAGGTTCGTCCACGTGTTCTCCAGCATTGGGTGCTGCAGTATCGTCCACCTGTTCTCCAGCAGGGGCCACTGCATGTTGGTCCACCTGTTCTCCAGCAGGGGGCGCTGCAGGCTCGTCCACGTCTTCTAAAGCAGGGGGCGGTGCTGGTTCTTCCACCTGTTCTCCAGCAGGGGGCGCTGCAGGTTTATCAGCAGCAGGGGGCGTTGCAGGTACATCTTGTTCCTCTAAGTCTTCAGGAGCCTCACTTGATTCAGTGTTAACTTGATTCTTTTGCAAAGAATGAAAAATGTGATCAACCTTGAAACTGTCCAAAGAAGGCACTCACTGATAGTGAGCAAAATTCTATAAATGGCTTCTAATTTATAAAGAGTGTGTGAATGAACCATTCTTTGGCATTAATCTACACTTCCCATTGGACTATTGACTTCATCTAACACTTCTTAAAAGTTAAAAGTAGCTCCCACACAACACATTCTAAACAGCCAGCTACAAATCTGCTAACGCGAGATAAATGACATGGGAATGGAACAGAGTTGATATCAGAAGTGAAATAAAAAGAGAAAATAAAGTGAAAGAATAAATAAATTTGATAAAATGTTTAGTTTAAAAGACAGAACAGTTCAATATCGGTTGAAGCTTCTCAAAGACAACTGGACTCAGTTTGCTGAAGACGTCTCATCCAAAACCTTAACAACCACCAACCACACCTTCACTCAGGTGACCTCAATGGCCAACAGGATGGGTGTGTCCATGAGTCACACGCCTCTTCAGGTGTCAATAACATATATAATAAATAAATAATAGTTATATATAAATGAATGTATGACCTTTAAAACTTACCATTTTATCAAAATCAGCAAAAAATGATGGTTCAGTGGCATCCTTCAGAGTGCATGTGTTGAAAAGACAAGTCACAACAATCAGTCAGGAGCCAGACATACATGATTATTAATATTATTATTATTTACACAAGAATATTTAAGGTGAAGGTGCAAGACATTAAGGGACAGGATGAAAAGACACAAGATGGGGCATTAAGATAGGACTTCTGACCTCTATAGAGACCTCTGACCTCTCACCTGTTTTCTAACACTGACTGACACAACTTCCAGTTATCTTCTAATGAGCTTAGTGGTTTAACATAACAAGGTTGGTAGATTTTTGGTCAAAGATAGAAGTCCTGTTTTTTTTGTTTAAACTGTGATCTGAACATTTGAAAGTCACAGATGGAAGCAGAAAACAATAAAAATGACACTGAACTGGATAAAATCAACAGTAATTAATTTTTAGCATTTTCATCCTGACAATGGAAACACGTTCAAGGTTAGTTTGAAAACTTACTTGTGAAAATCCATTAAATGCATCGGTTATCTGAATTCAATAGACAGACAAACAGACACAGATCAGTACTAGAAGCCTTTGGTCAGACGAGTATATCTGAGACATGACAATGAACGTATGAAAGAAACAAGTAGACAAAGCAAGCACAAGGAGAGGTGAGAGGAGCTTAGACTGGGATCCGAGTTTTAAGACTACTTTCACTTTGTTTGTCAATCTGTGGGAGGGTAGAACACAGGAAAGGGTTTCAGTTTATTTAGAGACTACTCTCTGTCTATCTGCTAATCTATCACACTGAGGACGAAGGAAGTCAAGTACCTCTTCCTTTTCTGTTTCTAGCTCTTGGTACAACTTTCCAAATCTCCGGTTTGCAGCTTCATCTTCGGACATGTCTGAATTTTCTGGTTCTTTGTGAATTTTGGGAGCGTTTACATTTTTAAATCCTTCTGCTGCTGAGAGAGAGGCCACGTTTTGTTGAGTGACAGAAGAGTCACAGACTTCCTGCCAGGATGTGGTGTTGGAAGCAGAACCTTCAGTCCCTGAGGAGGCAAAAGGGTCCATATCCCACCCACTCCTTCCATCTGCAGTGGCGACAACCCCACTTTCTCCAGAGGTCTCCGCAAATGGATCAAATTCAAAACTACCACCCTTATCTACCTCCTGTGTTTCAGCAAAAAGATCTGAATCAAACGCACCTCTTCCCTGTGTTTCAGCAAAAAGGTCTGAATCAAACGCAGCTCCTCCCTTTGTTTCAACTGAAGGATCTGAATCAAACGCACCTCCTCCCTGTGTTTCAACTGAAGGATCTGAATCAAACGCACCTCCTCCCTGTGTTTCAGCAAAAGGATCTGAATCAAACGCACCTCCTCCCTGTGTTTCAGCAAAAGGATCTGAATCAAACGCACCTCCTCCCTGTGTTTCAGCAAAAGGATCTGAATCAAACGCACCTCCTCCCTGTGTTTCAGCAAAAGGATCTGAATCAAACGCACCTCCTCCCTGTGTTTCAGCAAAAGGATCTGAATCAAACGCACCTCCTCCCTGTGTTTCAGCAAAAGGATCTGAATCAAACGCACCTCCTCCCTGTGTTTCAGCAAAAGGATCTGAATCAAACGCACCTCCTCCCTGAGTTTCAGCTGAAGGATCTGAATCAAACGCACCTCCTCCCTGTGTTTCAGCTGAAGGATCTGAATCAAACGCACCTCCTAACTGTGTTTCAGCTGAAGGATCTGAATCAAACACCCTTCCTCTGCTCTTTAACTCATTTTTTTCATGGCTCTCTGGTGAAACCTGTTCTACACCATCATATCTCCACACGTCTGAGGGATGATCTTCATATGAAAGTTCGTCATCAGCGCTTACCCAAACTCCCCCCTGACCTCCATCACCCCACTCTTCAGCAGTCTCATATTCAGACCCAGACCAATCTGGAGACCTGGACTTGTCTCCTCTGCCCTCTGTGCAGTCTTCAATCTCTTCACCGTACTCGTTGGTGAATCTAAGTCCTGGTGTGGACTTCCTGCGGTCTTCCTGCCCTGAATCTACCTGTCTAATCTCATCTTCATCACCTCTGGCTGCAGAGGGCTGATAGTTGGGGGTAGTTTGAGAGTCCCAGCTGCTAACCTCGGCTTCAGCTGCTGGGGCTGCCTCACTGTTCTGAGGAGGTGTTGTTGTGTCTTGGGCCTGGGGCCAGCCCTGGGCCCCACCATGTCCCTCGCCTTGCACCCCCTCCAGCCCTACAGCAGGGGCTTCAGCTCCTGAAGCAGCATCTCCATTTGCTGATAATGAACCAAAGTCAGCGGACCAGTCGGCGATGAAGCCAGCATCTGCAGCCTGCTTGGGAAGAGGCAGGGAATGGGTTAAAATAGACCCTCCGACTCTAAACCCACAGTACTGAGTCCAGCTGGAGGGTCGGTGACCATACCAGACAGGTTGAGCCTGTATGACCCATTCACTGTGAATTGTGGATCAATTATGCCAAACATGGCTTCAGTGTAGTCAGGTGAATAATTAATCTGTAGCTGACATCACGTTTCACTGAACTCTGACGTCTTTGACACATTTTTAAAATACTAAAATACGTAGGTGCTTCAGAGTGAACAGACAAACACGTACATGAAATTATGATTTCATATGTGTGACTCCATTATGGTTTAAATTAAAAGTCATTCTTCAGCAGCATGATTGATTATATTTTAGTGTTGATGATGATTATGATGATTATGATGGTGTGTAACTGTGTGTACTTACAGGCTGAGCTGTTTGTGCATTTGCCTGAAAAAAGAAAAAGTGAAAGAAAATGGTTCATATCGACCGACAGGGTTTAGTTCTTTATTTGCAATAATCAAATCTTAACTCACCGACCACATATCCCACGGTACAGCTGTCTGCAAGGGCCAGAGCACAGTCACATCATTTGAATATGAAGGAATACAGTAGTTAACAAGAAAGAACAGAACCTAAACAGAACCAGAACCCAATTCTCTGAAAACACACAGGGATATAGTCACCTATCTACCTGTCGAATCAGTCAGTGTCGGGTCAGTAACCTGGCTACGTGTCGTGTCAGTCATCTGTCTACTGCTGATTGGTTTTATCCAATCAATCATGTTCAGGTGAATGTGGTTTCACTCAGATTCAAACTGCTGTGAAACATGAGATCACCTGTGGTATTGGCGAAACACTTTCATCTGGCTGAAAGGCATCAAAGTCCAAGTCGAGAAGAGACTCTCCAGGTCGTTCGTTGGGCTGTGACAAAAGAAAAACAGGTAAACAGGTGACACATTAACAACAGGTACCATTACAAAATGGTACACCTGTGATGACGACACACACCTGAGATGGTGATGGTGCTGGTAAAAATTCTCCTCCAAACAGGTCGATGATCTGCTCCTCTGCCACCTCCTTGGTAGGCGTCACCTTTGGTGGTGGAGGTACCGGCGGTCCCTTTTTGACCTGTCAAAAACACAAAGAGGTGTAAAACCGTTAATGAACAATTTAATGAAGTTTGAAGTTTAATGAAGTTTGAAGTTCCCACAATAAGTTCTCACAGTAAGTTCCCACAGTAAGTTCTGTATCACATATACATACATGCATACATGCATACATACATACATACATACATACATACATACATACATACATACATACAGACAGAGACAAAGGACAGAAACTGGTGTTACATGTTCACTCACCAATCAACAGACAAAAGTGCAGCAAAGAAAGTCAGAAGAATTTGTGAAATTCAAACAGTTGACTGAATCAACAAACAGAAAATAGAAAATAGAAAACAGAAAATATTTATATTAAAAATAAAATATATTAAAAAGAATATTAAAAACAGTTTGTGTGCTGAGACTAAAGTCAATTCACTCATCACTGATCAGTCAGTCATCTATCAATCACTATCATCATTCAACCACTATCACCAATCAATCACTATGATCTATCAATCACTATCATCAGTCAATCACTATCATCTATCAATCACTATCATCAGTCAATCACTATCATCTATCAATCACTATCATACAAGGGATGAGGTTCTGGATCCAGTTAGGATCACAACTACCTGTTATGAGGTTCTGAACTGATGCAGATTTGATTTACCTGTATGGGGGATTTTGGCCGTGGTGGTCCAGGTGAGACAGGGCGGAGCATATGATTGGAGCTGGCGTCTGGACTCTCAGGTGGGCTCTCATCATCTGGTGGTGACGGGGTTCTGGCAAGTCGTAGTGGTCCTGAATCACTGAGGGACAGGACAGAGTGTAAAGTGGACTTGATGACATGGTTCATGAAACACTCCAAATCAAACTGAGTGAAAACAGAACCATGAGAAAGCTGGCATGAATTTAAAGGACAACAACGTGACAAGACAAATGACTGCATCATGTGGCACACCATGAGAACAATCTGAGATATGTATATGTCAGAAATGACATGCCTGACCCAAATCCACAAACATAGAACCAAACTGACCTTGGTGCTCCTTGGATGGTAAACATTTTGTCCGAGTGCTGCTCAGCCAGTTGGGTCATTACCGCATAGAGCTGCCTACAAACCTGGAAAGAAAGTGAAAAGTCATTTCAGCCAATCAGAGAAACACCTCTCTTCGGGTAACGGGAACGTGTAATGTCACAAAGTGTGCTGACCATATTGGTCACATAGTTGCATTCAAAGCAGCTTGAAAATGTTTTTATTGGTTTACTGTTTGTGTTGATGTTTCCTCACCAGAGAGATTTCACGGTGAAATTTGGCTTCCAAATTTGTGACGCTCTTAAAGGTGCTGATGTAGAAGCCGACTCGACTACAGAACAGAAAGACAAATGTAAGAGTGAGTTATCAAGCAAAATTGAAAAATGTATAACTAAATATAAAAGGAAGGGAAATTCAAAGTCTGATCACAGACAGGGACAACAAAAGGGATTTGTTTAAAAAACTAGATATTGTGACTCAGTTTATACTATAACTAAAAATATAGAACAGAGAAATAGGAAACATTTCACCCTCTTGACCAGAGGTTCAAACAATGGATTCTAAATGATATAACATCATTGTGTCCAGTAGTTAAGGACAGAAAGGTCATGAATTTTCAAGAAATGAAACAAAAATATAGATTAAACAACCAGGAGTAAATTTAGATAACAATGGAATAATTACAACCATAATTGGGATTTATCATTCAAAGAAATATGGATTCATATCAACTTTATATCAACATTTAATAGAGAGAAGAAGGAATACAATAGATTTTAGGCAGAGATGGGAAAAATAATTGACAGGTATTCATGTGACCTGACTCACCTGTCCCACAGAGTCGGCAGTTCATCCTGCAGACCAACGTTCAGTTCATCAAACACTCTCTGGGCCTTTTTCAACTCTTCATCTGCCTGCAAGCAAAATCAACAACTATAAATAGGTAACATACAACACCTGAACAGGCCGTAAATGCAAACAGGACCTCCATCATGGTGAATCACAGACGAGTGGACTCACCTTCATCATCTTGCGGTCATTCTTCATCCCTGACACCTGCAGAGTTTCCATGTGATGGCGAGCACTGTCATAGTCGATGAGTTTCCGACTTCTTTTAGCCACACGAGTCTGAAACAAAGTTTCTGTTATTAGACGACGAACTTTCTGTCACTTCCTGTTTTATTTTGAAAGTTAACTCTCCTCTCGTTTCAGGTCACTTGCCCTTCCTCATGTGTCACCGGTCTGATTGTCTTCCCCGCCCTGATTGTTTCCACCTGTTCCCTATTACCTGGTGTATATATTGTCTGCGTCTCCCTTGTCCCGTGCCAAAGTGTCTTCATACGTTCTGTCGTCGCACCCAAGCCATAGAATCCAAGCCTGTTCCACGTGTCCTTGTGTTGTAAGTTTCATAGCCTTAGTTTAAGTTTAGAGAGCATTTTTGTAGCTTGTTTTCGTCCTATGGGATTGTTTTTGTTTGATAGTCTCTTTCTTTTGGATAAAGGTTTTTCATCCTCCGGGATTGTTTTGTTTCTAAGTCAGTTTAGGAAGATTAGATCAAAGATACAGATAGTACTGTTTCCTCCTCATTTTGAGTGAGTGTTTTTGTTTGGTTAATTTTGTCAGTTTATTCCTTCCCATTTTGGTGAAGCGTTTTCCTTTCTAGATTAGTGCTTTTGATTTTCAGAGAGAAGTAGTTTGAGTTAGCATTAGAGTGCCAGGCAGTGTAGCCATTTTTGTTGTACGTTTCGTAGGCAGTATCAGCAGCTTGGAAGCAATAAAAGTTTCTTCCCAAACCTGCCTAATCCGCATCTGAGTCTGCCATTTTGTTGTGGGCCTGACACTTTCCACATTGAAATATTCTCACATCAAAAGACAGTTTGTTTACTTTGAGGTCTGGAAACTGCTGCAGGTAAGCGTCCAGGTTCAGCAGGGTTGAGTCCACCAGTTTGTTATGGAAGTCTTCCCACAATGCGTCACAGTCCTGCAGGAAAACTCATGTTGTCAAAGGAACACATCACAAAAGTCTTCTGTATAACAGACAATGACATGCAGAGGTCTGCACCGTGCAGGGGTACTGCTTGCTGTTTGGCTGACACTGCTCAACCCCAAGTGTATCCTTATGTGCGGTGGCCCTGCAAGTGGAGGGCCTGTGATGGTAAGACTGTGAGTGGAGGGTCTTAACCTGAACTTCTCCATGCATCATCATGAACATGATCATCATTACTGCTGATGGTAACATGTAAACACACATGGGCATTTGTGATGTGTTCAGGTGTCATCCTGTTGTATATGTTCTATATGTTATGAGTCCCTCAGGCTGATACCGTGGATCATGTTTGTGTGGTGTGTTCAGGTGTCTTTCTGTCATGTGAGTCATGTGTGTTTTACTGACTCACCTTCCCAATGACCATGACATCATCTTTTCCATGCCAGTCTGGTTCGTAGACTTCATGCAGAGACTGTGTCAGATTGATGGAGGCCTGCTGCATTCCTGCAGGAATAAATAGTCAGAGAAAACAGGTCAAACAAACTTCACTTCACTTCAGAGTTGTGAGCCTCATACTAAATCAGCTGATTTGATGTGAGTAAATATGTTTTTACAGTTTAAACGGTTTGTTTGTTCTGTTCTGTTTATATTTTTATTGTAACCACAAATGATATAAATGTTTGATCTTTTGTCAGAAACGCAGAATAAAAGGACTGACTCAACAGTGTGATCACATGATCTGTGTGAAGCGTCTGAGACTCACCTTTGATAGCAGCCATGTAGGACTTCATCTCCCTCTGCAGCCGAGAGCCTTCAGACTGATCAGGTTAATCAGACACACACACACACACACACACACACACACACACACACACACACACACACACACACACACATCATGTGATAGTAGGTTGTCAGTTGAAGACTTTGTTGCTAATCTTAGAGATCCGTGACGATCTGAACTGTCTATGAATGTCTCACCTCCTGTCTCCTGAAGTTGATGACCACTTGTTCAAACTGCTCATCTTTGGTCTCATCTGCTTTTCCAAGTTTCTGCAGCACCTGAGAAGTGAAATGCATGCATATTTATAACTGCTGACACTTTTTAAAGACAGTTTCAAGCCTGGGTTTGCTGAATGTAACCCTTTTTTTTTCATAATTATAAACAAGAAACAAGTTATTACAACTATATGTGCAAATACCTCAATGGGTTTAAAGGGGGAAGTGAGTTCCTGCTCAATCAGGACCCAGTGCAGGCCAGCACCAGTTTCATCACAGTGTTTTGTAAGCTTGGACATCTCAAAGGCAACACTATAGTACTTTATGTTCGGTAATGACATAGTTAGCTGGGTCTGTCAAATCCTTGTCTTTTTTGGGGGGTTTGAATAGAAAGCCTTCATTGTCATTATACAGAGTACAATGAGATTTAAAGCTGTTTCTTAGTGCACACAACGCAAAGTGTAAATAATGTACTATAAAAAAACGTACTAAACTAAAATGCACAGACAGACCACTAAAAACAGACAAGAATACAGGTAAAAACAGACCTGAGTGTGATGTAAAGTGGGTATGTGCGGTAATAGTGATGCCAGTGCAAGATATGACAGATTTCAGTGCAGTTTTCAGGACAGCTTTGGGACAGAAAGTGAGTCCCAGGGTGTATTTGTTCTGGATGGTATGGACCTGAAACATTTGCTGAAAGGCAACAGGTTGAAGAGATGGAAACCGGGGTGGGGATTGTCTTCTAGAATGTTCCTGGCCCTGCTGAGACAGCGGGAGTTGGATGGAAGATATGGAAGGCAAAGGGCAGTCAATGATTTTTTTTTCGGTGTTGGTCACCCTCTGCAATCTCTTCCTGTCAGCCTCTGTGCAGCTGGAGTGCCACACTGCCACAGCGTAGGTCAGCATGCTCTCGATAGTGGGATGATAGGTCACCAGCAGTCTTGTTACACCAGTCTTGCTACAGGGCCTTTTTGACCAGGGCCGAGGTGTTGACTGACCAGGAGAGGTCAGCAGAAATGTGGAATTTGAAGAACTCCACCCTCTGCACATGTTCGCCATTGATGTACAAGGGGTCAGGGGCGGTTCTGTTCCGCCGGAAGTCCAGGATAAGTCCAAGTTGTTGGATGCACACCACTTGCTGAGTTTCAGGACCTTGTCTCTGTAGGCTGCCTCATTATCAACCCTACCACCATTGTGTCATCAGCGAATTTGACAATGATGTTCTCTGGGTGGGCAAGACTGCAGTCGTACGTGTAGAGTGAGTAGAGAAGTGGGCTCAGCACACAGCCCTGGGGGAAGCCGGTGCTGAGGGTGCGGGCGGATAAAAGGTGATGGCCCAGGACCAGTTTCTCAAAGCACTTGGTGATGACTGGAGTGAGTGCTACAGAAAAGATGAAAGTCATTGAGGCAGGTTATGGGTGACTTTTTGGGGACCGGGATGATGATGGCAGATTTGTATGTAGTCAGGTCTTCATGGTGGAGGGCTTGCCATAGTGTTTGTTCAAAACAGTCCTGCAGTCCTGCAGTCAGAGGAGGGCATCGTCAGGCCAGGTGGTAATGGTCTGTCTTTTGGGCTTTGTTTGTTGGCTGAGGGGGGTGTATGCGGGGGAGAGGAACAGGGAGCGGTGATCTGACTGGCCCATGTGGGGGAGGGGTATGGTTCTGTATGCATGCTTGACGTTAGAATACACATGGTCCAGAGTATTCTCCCCTCTTGTTGGGCATTTCACATGTTGGTGAAATTTCGGTAAAATGGATTTGAGATTTGCCTTATTTAAGTCCTCTGCAATGATGTGAACACCATTTGGATAGGCACGCAGGTGGTTACTGATGGCATTTAGCAGCAGAGAGAGAGCTGTTTTTACATTAGTGTCTGGTAGTAGACTGCAGTGATGACAACAGCAGTTAGCTCTCTAGGCAGAAGGGTCTGCATCTCACTGACATGAACTCTAAGTCAGGAGAGCAATGTCTATCCAGTACAGTGCTATTGTTAGACCAACCTTCATGCACGTAGATGCAGAGCCCCCAACCTCAGGGATCACCATCAGGGATTTGTGCATGTAGCCATGTCTCTGTGATGATAAGTGTGTAGCATTCACGTACGTGACGATTTCCAGCCAGCTGCAAGTCGTCCATTTTGTGTACCATGGATCTGGCATTTGAAAGATAGAGGCTTGGTAACGGAGGTTTAAGTGGCTTTTTTCTTAGCTTAGCCAGCAGGCCAGCCCTACAGCCTTGTTTTTGCTTCCCTTTTGGCTCTGTTGCCTGCCACATCCGTAACAATCCAAGGAGATCCCGCTGGTCTCGCTATCTCGTCCGGGATGTTGTGAGTGCGATGGAAGTCGCTAGAAATGGTCATCTTGTGTTGAAAGCTGTTGTCCAGCAAGTCCATGCCATTGTAGTGTTTGTTAGTCTTTAGATGACGTACAACACGCAAAAACAACACATGAAGGGCACAAAAAAACTGCACAAGTAGGGAGAGCTGTAAGCCGCTGTGTCTCTGCGTGCCGCCATCTTGACCAACATCACTATTGATATGTCCGTTACTCATTGCTTCTAAAGAGTATACCTGCCACCCTCTACTCTCATCCACATATCTGCCCCTCACTCCTTCAATACACATTAATGCCCTACTTCTGCCATCATGTAAATAATAAATAAAAAAACACTTCCAATACACATTATAAAATAACAATAACTCGAAAAACACTGTCTTTAAAGAGAACATGATAGACACTAATCCTTAGACCTGATGTGATTCCGGTCCGGTTCCTCCTGTTCCTCTCACCAACCATCCAGTTACAGCACCGCCCAAGAGTCCACATCTCTGCCGTATCTTCAAAATAAAGTTTCTCACAGTCAGTCGGTCTCTGTTTTCTTCCCGAACAAAAGTCTCAGCCTTCTTCGGGTCGGTAAAGCTCAGCCTCTCCCCCTTCCATGTAAACTTCAGGATTGCCGGGTGTGCCAGCGTATGTTTCACCTGCTGATCCCACAGAGCCTTGATTATTGGGGAGAACTGCCTCAACTGATCTGTGCGGTCCTTGGTCATATTTTTGTAGATGGAGAGTATGCAGTCCTCCCATCATATCCCTCTCTCTTTTTTCGCAGCCATCAAAACTTTCTGCAGAGCCATGTAACGTAGAAATTTCACCAGTATCACGCGCGGTGGATTATTATTACCTGGCTGTGGACCCCCACTTCTGTGGCTCCTCTCGATCTCGTACTCCTGTACCCTGTAGCCCCAGTCCTTCATTCAGTATCTTCTTTATGTAGTCATTCATTGTACACCCTGTTTCTTTTCCTTCTTTCAGTCCAATCAGTCTAATGTTTTTAGGTCTCCCTCAATTTTCCTTATCATCAACATGACTCCACAGAACACTCTTTCTGTCTTAGCACTTTATTTTCATTAGCCATGCTGACTGTGCTATCCTCCACGTCACCAATACGACTTTCCGGGTCTTCGAGACGAGTCTGCAAAGCACTCACATTGTTTTTGAGCTCTGTTGTGTCCGACTTGATTGTCGATACATTGCTTGCCACTTTATTCAGAGTCATGTTCATCGTTGCAATTTCCACAAAGATAACCCCCATGTTGTTTCTCTGGCTAGCTTTACTGCTGGAGGGGCTAACAGGGTTAGATCCATGGTAGCTGAGGTCTTCAAGTGTGTTTGTACACTGTTTCCCCTGATTCATTGTACTGCAGACTTTACAACTCCGCGTAACTTTGGGTTGTGTGGGAGCACCGACTGTTTATGACATTAACTATACTTTCACAGAGAGTTTACATACTCAACTCAACTCAAACTTTATTTATAAAGCACTTTAAAAACAACCGAAGTTGACCAAAGTGCTGTACAGGTTAATACATATACATAAAATACATACAATACATACGATGCCACAATCACAGAAAGTCAAAACAAGAGCCAAGATACTCAGACTTGGTTAAAAGCCAGGGAGAAAGTGCATTTTTAGGCAGGATTTAAAAACGTCAACGGATTCAGCAGATCAGATGTGCCAGGGCAAGATGTTCCAGAGACTAGGGGCGGCCGCCACAAAGGCTCAATCGCCTTTAGTCTTTAGTTTTGATTTTAGGGGCGACCAATAGCAACTGGCTGGAAGATCTCAGTGTTCTGGCGGGGGTGTGGATATTAAGAAGCTCGACTAAATACTGCAGGGCTAGGCCATTAAGAGCTTTAAAAACAAACAGTAAATTTTTAAAAACTATTCTAAAAGCAAGAGCCAGTGTAGGGACACCAAGACAGGGGATATGTGGTCATGCTTGTGTGTGCCGGTAAGGAGACGAGCAGCAGCATTTTGCACCAACTGCAGGCGGTCCAGTGAGCGGTCCAGGCCAGAATAGAGTGAGTTAAAGTAATCTAGTCTTGTATTAATAAAAGCATGGATTAGAGTCTCCAGATCTCTACGTGGCAAGTATCCTTTAACTTTTGATAAATTCCTCAAATGATAAAAGCTGTTTTTCACGACCGAACCAATCTGGTGGTCAAATCTCAGCCTGTCATCAAATATTACACCAAGATTTCTCACAGCAGACTGAATGTTTGGTTTATGGGGGCCCAGAAAGTCTGCTGGACTACATCCAAACATTATAATTTCAGTCTTGTTTGCATTTAGGTGTAGAAAGTTTGATGTCATCCAGGATTTTACATCGTTTAGACAATCAAGCAATGTCTGTACAGAATAATTCGGATGTCAAAGGCAAATAGATCTGAACATCATCAGCATAAAAATGAAAAGAAAGATTGTACTTCTTGAAAATTGACTCTAATGGTAACATATACAGCAAAAAGAGAATTGGCCCGCGGATGGAGCCTTGGGGGACTCCGGAAGTAAGGGGGGCTGAGGATGAGGAGAATTCACCTAGCTGCACAGAGAAACTCTGATCAGTCAAGTAAGACTGAAACCAAGAGAGAGCTGAGCCAGTGATGCCCACCCACTGCTCTAATCATGTTAAAAGAATCTCATGATCCACAGTGTCAAAAGCAGCTGTCAAATCAAGGAGCACTAGCATAGCAGGGTTTCCTGAGTCAACAGTAACCATTAAATCATTAAAAACTCTCAGCAGTGCTGTCTCTGTCCTATGTAATGGTTTAAAGCCAGACTCAAACTTCTCATAGATGTCATTGGCCACTAGGAATGATTGGATCTGATTAAAAATCTCTAAAATTTTAGACAGAAATGTCAGTTTAGAGATAGGCCTGAAGTTAGACAGCATAGCACAACAGCATGTTTGAGGGCAGCTGGAACACATCCGGTGCTAAGACAGGAGTTATTAAATAAAAGTATATCAGAGCCCACTGTATTGAATACCTCTTTAAAAAGATGAGAGGTGATGCTGTCTGAAGAACAGCTTGTAGGTCACAAATGCTGAACTACATTGGCCAGTGCGGGCAGGGATACAGGTTCAAACTGATCGAAAGCAGCACGTAAAGGAGGAACCGTGAGGTCAGAGCTAGGGCCTGCAGAAGAGAAGGCAGGTGGCCTGAGAACAGAGATTTTTTCAATAAAAAAATTGAGGAAATTCTTACAAAGGGCCAGCGAAGGTACAACCAGAGAAATATCACAAGGGTTTACAAGGGAGTTAAAAATGTTCAAAAGAACTTGGGGCTTGTGACAATTACAAGAGACAAGGCTAGAAAAAGAATCCATTCTAGCAGCCTTAACAGCACTCTGGTAGACAGACAAGATTTCTCAAAGAGCTTCTTTAGAGACATGGAGCTTATCTTTTTTCCACTTTCTCTCAGCGTGCCGACGTGAGTACCTGAGAGCATGTGTGGAGTCGTTAAGCCGCAGTTCTGTATGCGCTTTTAAGTGCATTGTTTGAAAAGGTGCAACAGAATCAACGATATCCGAGCAGACAAGGGAGATGAGGCTGACAGCTTGCCACCACAGGCACCATCTTCCCATAGTTTAGTTGTTATTAATTGTCGACGAAGAACGGGAGAATATCTAAGGTGCCACCACTTCCTAGGTCCTCCTCACGTGATTCAATGTAACCCTTGTTATGTTGGAACATCTGACAGCATGTTACACTGTCCCAGTTGGCTATCTGTAATGGTAGCTATCTGGCTATGCTGTAAGTTAGATGCAGGACCTCCACCCACCTGTTCAATGGTTCAGTCTGTGTAACACCTTGGCATGTGCACGCATTGGCCAAGGTTTAAGTAAATCAGATGATGTCCCTGGGAGGAGTTTGTTAAAACAGAACATGAGAAGCAACCACTTTTTTCTCATACAGTCAAATTTGGCAAAATACCCACACCGATAGCCACACCGTTTCATCAAAATTCACAATTTTGATAACTTTTCATAGTCAAGGCCTTAAGAACACACACGCCAAGTTTCAATTAGATGAGATGAAATCCATAAGAGGAGTTCATTAAAATAGACCACATTCAGGGGGCAAATTTGGATCAAATGGTCAAATTTGACAGAATGCCACGCCCTCACAGTTTCATCAAAATTCATAATTTTGATAACTTTTACTCAGAAAGTCTATATTTGCCATCGTGTCTAAAAATCACCATTTTTGGAGGGTTTCTTCCCAATGTTGTTTCTGATATTTCCACTCAGTGTGTCCCTGAACACAGCACATCAACCTGCAGAACCTGTCCCTGAACACAGCACAACAACCTGCAGAACGTGTCCTTGAACACAGCACATCAACCTGCAGAACCTGTCCCTGAACACAGCACAACAACCTGCAGAACGTGTCCTTGAACACAGCACATCAACCTGCAGAACCTGTCCCTGAACACAGCACATCAACCTGCAGAACCTGTCCTTGAACACAGCACATCAACCTGCAGAACCTGTCCCTGAACACAGCACATCAACCTGCAGAACCTGTCCCTGAACACAGCACATCAACCTGCAGAACCTGTCCCTGAACACAGCACATCATCCTGCAGAACCTGTCCCTGAACACAGCACATCAACCTGCAGAACCTGTCCCTGAACACAGCACCTCAACTGCAGAACCTGTCCCTGAACACAGCACATCAACCTGCAGAACTGTCCCTGAACACAGCACATCATCTGCAGAAACCTGTCCCTGAACACAGCACATCATCCTGCAGAACCTGTCCCTGAACACAGCACATCAACCTGCAGAACCTGTCCCTGAACACAGCACATCATCCTGCAGAACCTGTCCCTGAACACAGCACATCATCCTGCAGAACCTGTCCCTGAACACAGCACATCAACCTGCAGAACCTGTCCCTGAACACAGCACATCAACCTGCAGAACCTGTCCCTGAACACAGCACATCAACCTGCAGAACCTGTCCCTGAACACAGCACATCAACCTGCAGAACCTGTCCCTGAACACAGCACATCAACCTGCAGAACCTGTCCCTGAACACAGCAAAAAGGAGTTCATGTTCTCAGTAAAGTAAACTGTAACAACAAGACCGTCAACCGACACCTTCCTGTTGTGGTTGGACTCGCTCTCAAATGTCAGCATGCTGCAACCTCATTGGTTGGCTATGTACCTATATATGGAGAAGCGTGGTGTTTCTGTGAAATGCGACCTGTAACAGGTGACCTGCTCAAAGACAGACACAACAAAGAAAATAAAGCTGAAACTCAAAGAACACAAGTGTTCAAATATGACATTTCAGCGTGAGAACATGCAAACTCC